>LGRX02003683.1:0-14995 GCA_001247695.2 Cymbomonas tetramitiformis
CGCGTGCGGCGCTCTCCCCGGCGCTGTGCCTTATCCTGCTTCATGTATGCGGCCTCTGCTCGACTTGATGCATGTGGGCCTGTGGCCTCTGCTCAAACAAACCAGTCCGTCCGTCCTAAGTTTCATATCATGTTTCCTGTGTTTCTCTTTCCTCTCTCGATGCATGTGGGCCTGTGGCCTCTGCTCGACTTGATGCATGTGGGCCTGTGGCCTCTGCTCAAACCAGTCCGTCCGTCCTAAGTTTCATAGAATCATGTTTCCTGTGTTTCTCTTTCCTCCCTCGTTGCATGTGGGCCTGTGGCCTCTGCTCAAACCAGTCCGTCTGTCGTAAGTTTCATATCATGCTTCCTGCGGTTGCGAATCAGCGGCCAAAGGGTGAGCAGCGGCGCTGCAGGTCGTGGGTGGGGAGGGATGCGCGAGGGTGCGCGTACGGTAGATAGGTGCATAGTGTGCACGCAAGGACCATAGGACCCAGGGACCAAGGGTGCGGGGAGGCTGCTCCGCTCCGCGCCGAATCAGGCGCGTGGCGCGTGCGGCGCTCTCCCTGGCGCTGTGCCTTATGCTGCTTCATCTGCGGTTGCGAATCAGCGGCCAAAGGATGAGCAGCGGCGCTGCGAGTCGTGGGTGGGGAGGGATGCGCGAGGGTGCGCGTACGGTAGATAGGTGCATAGTGTGCACGCAAGGACCATAGGACCCAGGGACAAAGGGTGCGGGGAGGCTGCTCCGCTCCGCGCCGAATCAGGCGCGTGGCGCGTGCAGCGCTCTCCCCGGCGCTGTGCCTTATGCTGCTTCATCTGCGGTTGCGAATCGGCGGCCAAAGGGTGAGCAGCGGCGCTGCAGGTCGTGGGTGGGGAGGGATGCGCGAGGGTGCGCGTACGGTAGATAGGTGCATAGCGTGCACACAAGGACCATAGGACCCAGGGACAAAGGGTGCGGGGAGGCTGCTCCGCTCCGCGCCGAATCAGGCGCGTGGCGCGTGCGGCGCTCTCCCCGGCGCTGTGCCTTATCCTGCTTCATGTATGCGGCCTCTGCTCGACTTGATGCATGTGGGCCTGTGGCCTCTGCTCAAACAAACCAGTCCGTCCGTCCTAAGTTTCATATCATGTTTCCTGTGTTTCTCTTTCCTCTCTCGATGCATGTGGGCCTGTGGCCTCTGCTCGACTTGATGCATGTGGGCCTGTGGCCTCTGCTCAAACCAGTCCGTCCGTCCTAAGTTTCATAGAATCATGTTTCCTGTGTTTCTCTTTCCTCCCTCGTTGCATGTGGGCCTGTGGCCTCTGCTCAAACCAGTCCGTCTGTCGTAAGTTTCATATCATGCTTCCTGCGGTTGCGAATCAGCGGCCAAAGGGTGAGCAGCGGCGCTGCAGGTCGTGGGTGGGGAGGGATGCGCGAGGGTGCGCGTACGGTAGATAGGTGCATAGTGTGCACGCAAGGACCATAGGACCCAGGGACAAAGGGTGCGGGGAGGCTGCTCCGCTCCGCGCCGAATCAGGCGCGTGGCGCGTGCAGCGCTCTCCCCGGCGCTGTGCCTTATGCTGCTTCATCTGCGGTTGCGAATCAGCGGCCAAAGGGTGAACCGCGAGTCATGGGTGGGACAGGCTTTGTGGAAGGCTGCCGCCGGACGGGCATATGACCAGGCGACCAGCGACGGCTGGCCATATGTAGGGTCTTATGTAGTGCGACGGCTGTATCCATATCCGTCAGCTTATGGACGGACATGGTATGGTGCGCAAGTGTTGTCCGCCAAGTGGGTCAACGAGGTGGGCGGCGAAGTAGAGGAATACGAAGGTCCTTGGGTCACGGATTACGTTCCGATCGTCACCTCGCCGCCGGGTAGGGGTATCGATTTTTATGTTTCTGAGCGACAGTGCATCCATCCCGGTGCCATTGACCACGGGTTCCCAGAAGTGCATCGGGTCACCGTGCCTGCAGAAGGGTAGCCCCGGCTGCTGTATAAAGTTCGATACCTTTGGGACGGGGACGAGGAGGAGCTGTGGCAGCATGAGGTGCTAGCTGGTGTCCTACACTTTTCGGTAGAGAAAGACCGTGGCTGCCGCATAGTGAATACCAAGTAGTGGAAAACTAGGCAAAAACATACCTCACCAACCGTAATTGATGAAGACATACGTTTATAACAGATGTATGCGTGCGTATTGTGTGTGCGTATTGTGTAGAAATATACAAATATATAATAATAATAAACAAGAACCATGGGCGCGGGGAGGCCGGTGTGTATGGTGGCACGGCGGCTGGTTATAGAAGGATGGAATGTTTAGGAGGAACTGCGTGACGTTATGGCAAATTGACCCTAGGTCATGGGCTTGCACAGGGAGATGCAATGGAGGAGAAATACACGTGGGAGGACGTCCAGAGAATCTTTTTCCCCAGATCCGAGGAGGCGTTGTGCAGAGTGTGTTTAGAGGAAGTGGATCCGGAGGATGAAGTGGACTGCGGTGGCCTAGGATGCGAACGTAAAGAGAAATACATGCATATTTCGTGTCTTGGTTTGCTTGTAGGAACCCATGCCTCCTCGAAGTGGGTCACGTGCCCATGCTGTAGGCAGAAGTGGTTCGAGTGAACCTCTTTTCAACATGTGTGTACATTATGTGAATAGTACATTATGTAAATGCTACTGAGTCTCCGCTTGCCTTTTGTTGTTAACTTACAACTTGTTATTTGTTCTTGTGGAGTGATCATGTGGATGTTTTCGGTGTCCTTCAAAGTGTCAACCTGTGGTTGCGATCGTGGCTGGGGAGGGATGCGCGAGGGTGCACGTACGGTAGATAGGTGCATAGTGGGCATGCCGGGTCCATAGGATCCAGGGACAAAGGGTGCGGGGAGGCTGCTCCGCTCCGCGCCGAATCAGGCGCGTGGCGCGTGCGGCGCTCTCCCCGGCGCCGTGCCTTATGCTGCTTCATCTGCGGTTGCGAATCAGCGGCCAAAGGGTGAGCAGCGGCGCTGCGAGTCGTGGGTGGGGAGGGATGGGCGAGGGTGCGCGTACAGTAGAAAGTGCATAGGGTGCACGCAAGGACCATAGGACCCAGGGACAAAGGGTGCGGGGAGGCTGCTCCGCTCCGCGCCGAATCAGGCGCGTGGCGCGTGCGGCGCTCTCCCCGGCGCTGTGCCTTATGCTGCTTCATCTGCGGTTGCGAATCAGCGGCCAAAGGGTGAGCAGCGGCGATGCGAGTCGTGGGTGGGGAGGGATGGGCGAGGGTGCGCGTACAGTAGACAGGTGCGGAGTGTGCACGCAAGGACCAGAGGACCCAGGGACAAAGGGTGCGGGGAGGCTGCGCGCGATGGGGGTTGTGATCCCTAGCGTTGAACGTGTATTTTGTGGTATGCGTGGCAGCATACATGGGTCAACACGGAGAACGGGGGCTCGCTGCCTGTGCGTATTGGATGGTCGGTGACGCTTCATGAAAGCCGGTTCGTACCGGCGCCCTGGATTATCGAAGCGAAAATTGTCGGATTCAACCCAGACCACGTATGGACCGCGGCGCCCACGGAACATGATGTTCCCGAAGGGACGTATGATGGAGAATTTGGAGAGCGGCCCCCAAACGGTTACGTGGTCGTGCGGATGTACCACCCGCGAAGGGAGCATTGGCTGGAGTGGCAGGAGTATGCACAAATTGTGGAATCGGAGGCGGAGTGTCCGACACACACGGATCCGTCCGACGATGACGAGGAGTATGTTATTGAAACTAGCGAAGAAGACACCAATTAACTTGCTCGGCCTGTTTGCGTACTTAATGTAATGTAATGAGATGTAACAATATCGAGCATAAACCATCTTTGTGTGCAAAACGCGTGCGTGCGTGCGTGCGTGCGTGTGCGTGTGTGTATGAGACCGCCCTGGACGGCCTGCCCTGGTGGACCTCAAAAGTCATTATGATGCAATGTCGCAAGATCTGATTATGCACGTACCCGACGGTGCGTGCTGTGTGCATGCACGGGGTGGGGACCGATTGGATCGGGGAGGCTGCTCCGCTCCGCGCCGAATCAGGCGCGTGGCGCGTGTGGCGCTCTCCCCGGCGCCGTGCCTTATGCTGCTTCATCTGCGGTTGCGAATCAGCGGCCAAAGGGTGAGCAGCGGCGCTTAAAATCGTGGGTGGGATGGGTTGGGGTATCCCGGGTGGGTCGGTGCGGGGCGCACTATGTTGGCCAGGTATCAATGGCGTGCTCTGTCATGGACGGCTATCCAGATGCGGATACGCCATGTAGGGTTCTTCACGTGCAGGCGGGGCTACCCGAAGATCTGGAGGGGCTAGGCATGCAGGCGGTTCCCCCCATCGTCGGACCCGCAGGATCCGTCGGGGACTGCGTATTGATTGACCTGGGCAAGGCGTGCCTGCTTGTCTGGGCCGCATGCTGTATGGCCACCCTTAGTATGGTGCAGAACCAGTGCGATAGACACGTGCGCACGCTTGTTAAGCTGGTGAACTTGGTGGACTTGTGGGCGGTGGCTATGGAAGAATTGGAATCCCCATTACCGGCTGATTCAGCGGTGATGACTAAACGGTGTGAAGCTGTCGCGCTGGGGAACCGTGAGGAGAACGTCAGAAGCTGCTGGGAACGGGTACGGTCTTTTTGCAAGCTCTATCGCATCGCCGTGCATGAAGGGTGTGACCCCACGGCACTGGGCATTCTACGCATTTGGGGAGTTTGGGAGTTTTGGGAGTTGGGGAGTTTTACAATGGGAGGCCCTAAAAAAATCGAAAATTTGACCGAATCTAGGGTTTAAGATTTTCCCGAGTGGAATGTTATTTTATTAGATTTTCCGGTTGTTTTAGGGTTTAAGAAATATTCCTGATTTTCACTAAAAAAATCATCTTTTTCAGCCTGAATTAAGGAAGGTTTATGGGGTTTTTGTGTTAAGAAAACATAAATTTTCAATTGAAGTTCTACAAAATTTTACGCCTTTTTAAGCTTCAAAAAATTTTCGAAACTCGGTAGCAAAATGATACTTTATACGTCTTATTTTTATGAAATATGTTTTTGGGGGTTCATCGATGAACCCCTTTTTTTTTCTTCTAGTTTTATATGAATTTCAGGCCTTTTTGGGTTTTGGGGAGTTTTACAAGGGGAGGCCCTAAAAAAATTGAAAATTTGACCGAATCTAGGGTTTAAGATTTTCCCAAGTTGAATGTAATTTTATTTAATTTCCCGGTTGTTTTAGGGTTTAAGAAATATTCCTGATTTTCACTAAAAAATTATCTTTTTCACCCTGAATTAAGGAAGATTTATGGGGTTTTTTGTGTTAAGAAAACATAAATTTTTAATTGAACTTGTACAATATTTCACGCATTTTTAAGCTAATTTATTTTTTTTGAAAATCGGTAGCAAAATGATACTTTTTACGTCTGCTTTCATGAAATATTTTTTGGGGGGTTCATCGATGAACCAATATATATTTTTTTAGTTTTCTATGATTTTCAGGCCTTTTGGGGGTTTTTTAAAAATTTGAAAATTTTGGAAAAACCTCAGTTGTTTTCTACACTTTCAGGAATATCTTTGGTTGGCTTTGTTCCTATTTTATGAGGGTTGCCCCTTTTTTCCCCTTATTTCAGGCATAAAACAGCCGACAACCGCTAGGTCACCAACTCCAGTTACGACGCGCGCCTGGACTTCTCTTAAATACCGAAGAACACGGACACGGATTCACGTAAAATATAAAGCTTCAAATCAATATTCAAAGCAAAGTTACCGGCGCGCATGTTTTGCCTCCAGAGTTTAACACGACTTCACCCTTTCTTGTGCCCTTCGCCCCATCGCCTACTCGTCTTCGTGCATTGACCAACTACGTTCTCCATTGGTTTTTCACGTGCTTTCGCGGACCACTACTAACCACAAGTCCCGGTGGCCGGCCCCCCAGTTCGGTTCAAAACATACTTCTCGCCAAGATCCCTAACTAACTTTTACATTATCCCTGGACACTCAGTCGCATATTTCCCAACGTGTGGTACCTGTGGAAAAACAATCACGTTAGTCCAAAGCCCAACAAACCGTGCCAATGCAAACAACAATGTCGCTTTCGTACCTGAGTTACTGCTCTTGAAAGGTCAAGGCCCCAGCTCCAAGCCGTTGTTCCCTAGTTAGTGACAACCCATGTGCCACAACCAGGTCCGTAGGTGAAGGCGGTACATCAAAGTAGTTGGGCAATACCGTAGCGCAACACTGGTGGAGAAGACAGAATTGAAACTTGTGCTTTACCCACTGACCATTCACCTTGCGCCGACCCATGACCACCACCCTTGGGCCATCCTTTGAAAGGATGGGCTGGGATTGCTTGTGGGTCTTCGCTGTCACGCAACCCTTGCGGGACTCGGAGGCCGCGCATCTTGCTTTCCTACCGGTACCGGGCACCACCATCCATTGCCCGTAGGCCAGTTCCTCACTCCCGACACGATCGCCGGTGGTGAGGCGGGATCCCAGCGCCGTTAAGATGTCGTCGATCTCCTCCGTGGTAAACCCCGATTGCACGTAAAATGCATGTCCAGGTTTGAACCCCGCGCGGAGTAGGAGGGTGGACAGGCACAAGCAAAGCTTCACCGAAGTCGACCTTCCCACGCGAGTCATCGTTTGGCGCCATGAGTAGCATGAGCAGCTGATGCGTTGTTGCGCCGCCCGGGCCAGATGACCAAATATCACCCGCGAGGGTTCACCTCGACCAGAGGACAAGGTGTAACTGCGGTCCAGGAAGCCGTCGTGTCTTCCACGTGCAGTTAAACGGACGGTCGGTTGGCCAACCTGTCTCTTGCTCCATGATGAAGTCGAAGAGGCGCGCACGTGCGTCCATCACACGTCTGGGGGCTTGTGCTTCGTACCACCGTGTGAACAGTGTCCGGAACTGGGCCTCCTCGAAACTCTTGTCCAAACACCGAGCGTGTATCCCCATGTTCGCAACGAGGTGCAAGTCACAGCCTTTCTCCAACGAGTTGCCCGCCTCGTCCCGCGTCATGTACTTCTTTCGGTCCTCCATGCGCATGAACTTGTTGTAGTTCAAGCGGATGCCGATCTAGCCTCCGCCACCCGCGTCACGGATGAAACCGACGGGACGAAAGCAGATCTCACCTTTTGGGTTGGTCTTTACCCAAACCTCCTTGTCTCGATATTTCGCGAAGTCGGCGTCCTCCATGGCCACCGTCCGGCAAGCGTAGTCGATGCCTTGCCACATCTTCTCCTCATCCACACCGCGTTCACCCGCCGGCAGCACGAAGGTTGCCAGTTTTATCAACCCAATTCCGGGCACGACCGTTGCAACCTTCTCGACAACGCGACCGTTAATGCAGCTGTGGCCACCATCAGAACATGCGTAGCAACCGATGAACGGAGGCTTACCGAGAATGCGGTCCATCAAGAGCATGATCTTCGCGGGGGACCACGGCAAGTCCAGGGGGCACATGAACCAGTTCAGAGGGGCGGTGTCGAAAAGAAGAGTACGGTATCCCTTTGAGTCCAGGATCCGTTTCATTTCCTTGACCTCGTCATCAGCAACACGCTCGGGGGCACGTTGAGTCGCACGGTGTTCTTTCATCACGTCGCGGACGGCGCGAGCGTCTTGCATTTCGCGGGCCACCTAAAATGGAACCATGCATTAAGAATAACATGTCCCCGACGTATATTGGAAAGGTAACACACAAATAGGGCGATACCTTGTACACGTCGATGGGAGAGCCGTCCGGAGAGGAAAGCATCTTCTCGAAGGCAACCGTTGTGGCGGAGTTTTTCAGCTTCTCGGAAGTGAAGCGACCACCGAAAACGGGAAGGGCTTCTTTGATGGCGTCTTGGGTTTCTTTGGAAACAACGGCCTTCCCCTTTTTATCCATGGGTTGGCAGGCATGGGTGCCTTCGTGTTTAAAGAGCAGTAGGTGGCCTTCGGCTTCGGGAAGGTCGATGCGGACCAAAGTAGCCCGGGCACCACAGGTAATAACTTCCATGGGTTCTTGACACTTTTTGCATGGAGGGCCTTCAATCTGAAAGAATAAAAGAAAAGCGTAAGGTCCTGCTGGAAAAGTGGGGAAAGGGTACGGAAAAACCTTGGGATTAAAATACCTCAACGCCGAGGAAAGCAGAAGCGGAGCGTTTGCCACGTTGTTGAGAGCTTGTCTGAACGAACTCTTTGTCATGGGTTTTAAAGAAAGAGCACTCCGTATTCCTGCAAAGTTTTTCTCCAAGGCAGTTTTGAAGTCTAACTTGAGAGTTGCAGTCCTTTACAGCATCTTGTCGGGTTACCTCCGCCCAAGTTGTGGCGCAGGCGTGGGACCAAGAACGGTTCGTGACATGGAAGTCAAGTTTGTTCCGCGGTAGACCGCCCTTCCCGGTTGGTTTAGGAAGAGGTGAGGACATGTGGTGACCAAAAGTGACATTGCCATCGACGTCGAAGGGGACCTTGTTCACACGTTTGCAATCTGCGGGCCACTTAAAAGAAGAGGCGCGACTGGAAGTCGAGTCGGACTTGGAAAGGTTTGTCGAAGCGACGGACTCCGTGGGCTTGGGCTTCGTGTTTGGTGAGAACCGGGGAGTCTTGCACTCGCCGGTGTAAACAATGTCTTCTTCATCGTCGCTGTCATCGCTTTCGCTGTCGCTTACCAAGATTGGCATGGTGTCGTCGGTAGGAGTACCGTACACATTGTGCACGAAGCCAGAGTGAACGGGAAACAGGTCCAAAGAGCAAGCAACGGAGTCATCGTACTCGGAGGTGACGGAAAGATCTTCTTTCTTGTTAAGACTAAAAACATTGCAAAGTGTGTCGCTAGTCACAAAAGGGTCTCCAAGATGCCAAACAATGGGAATTTCACGAACGACATCCCCGGTTTCAAGGCAGCGAAAAGTAACAAATTGAGTGGACATTGCATTAGCCCTAGGAAGTCGGTAAAATATATGCACTCCCGAAGAGAAAGTGTCGAGGGGAGGCCTTAAAAAACTCTAGTCGCCAAAATAAAAGACGACGCCGAAATAAAATCGAGTCGAGGCGACGGCTGGGAAATTTGCGAGTCTAGCTGTGTTGGAAAGAGAGGCGAAGGAAAAAATCGAGTCGAGTGTCGAGTCGAGGCGAAACCTTCAAAATATTCGACTCGAGAAGACGCTTTGAAAATTTGGGAAAAAAATATCGAGGCGAAAAAATATCGAGTCGAGAACGACACTGACCAAAGGAGTCGACGTGTGTCGGAAAGAGAAGTCGAAGAAAACCTGAAGACAGTTGAGAGCTAGTAAAGAACTCAAGCCGCCAAAGAAAAAGCGCAAAGATCAAAGTCAAAAGAAACAAGCAAAGATGCCTGCAAAAAAAGGAAACGGGAAGATGTCCGGGGATGCCAACACCGAAAGGTTGGTTTACGCGGACGTGATGGAACAGCGTTTCGTTGAGCAGAAAACGCTGAAGCTCGCTGACTGCTCTTTCGCTGACAACCCAAGAGGACACAATCACAACGGTCTCAACGTGGAGAAGTCCGTTGAGAAAAACGGCATCGACCTTTCCCAAACCATGATCTGGCGCCGCGCCAAACAAGGAGATCCTAAGGCCCACGGGTAAGTTTCACTAAACCTTCTTCAAGAACTGCGCTGACAAAAGGTAGAGGAGACAAGTGTGGAAAAGCGTTCATCGATGAACGCTTTTTAAAAAACACTGCTGAAGAAACAAGTGTTTTGACCGGTTTAAAGAAAAGTGTTCATCGATGAACGCTTTCTTTATTTTGTTACTGAAGCTTGAGTATTTTGAACTGTTTTTAAGAAAGTGTTCATCGATGAACGCTTTTCTTAGTTTTCCGCGTATTTTTCCTAAAACTTTGCGCTTTAGAATTGCAAAAACTGCGATATTTCTGTGTGATTAAGCTTTTTTCTCAGGAAAAATACACGGAAAACTACGAAAAGCGTTCATCGATGAACGCTTTCTTAAAAACAGTTCAAAATACTCAAGCTTCAGTAACAAAATAAAGAAAGCGTTCATCGATGAACACTTTTCTTTAAACCGGTCAAAACACTTGTTTCTTCGGCAGTGTTTTTTGAAAAGCGTTCATCGATGAACGCTTTTCTACTTCAGCAAAAAAAGGTTAGTTCTTGAACTCTTCTTGGTTTTGCATGGTGATTTTCTTGTTGTTTATTTGCTGTTCATCTGCAGGTCTGCTGACTCCCTTCAGGACTCTTGCTCGGAAGAAGAACTTGTGGCATCAGATCGAGTGTTGCTTGTAGATGTTACATCCTCAGAAGATGAGGAAGATTCTTGCAGGAAGAACCATGTTCCAATTGGCTGGTATAATGTTCCAGATGCGGCATTACGTAAGAGGAGACTCAAGAATAAAAAAGACACTGAGCGCAACGCAAAAAGACGTAGGATGGAATGTCCTTTGTGGATGCTAGACAGTCAGTGGTAGCTTAAGTTGAAGTAAACACTTTATATATATTTTATAAATAGTTTCTCTCACCCTTGAACCGTGTTCTTTGTCGTTTTAAATGGCGTGCTGTGTTTGTTTCTGTTTTCAGTAAGAGGTACATCGCCATTGATGGACATGGTAGGCACGAGTTTTTCACTCGTGCCTTCCAAGATGGCGCCGTGGTAGGCGGGAAAAAACTTGAGGCCCGGGACAAAAGGTTTCTGGAATGTAATGTCATCGTGGTGTCGGAGGACATCACCAAGGAGGAGGTTACGTGCCTCGCACTCTCACGCATCGTGCAGAACGAGAAGGGGTCCAAGAAAAAAACTTTTTTCGACGACTACACCTCCTTCAAGTGGCTGATGTCATCCATTGACAAGGCCATGGCCAAACCACAGAAGCTGGTTGTTTTGTTCTCGCACATCGACCCTTCGTTATACTCCTTGATGTTCTTCAAGAGGATGGCCCACATCCACGAAAAGGTGATCGGGCCCGACGAGCGGCTGGAGGCATTGCTTCGCGAGAACTGCGAAGCTTTGGGGAAGGATTCCCCCTACGGCTTCAACTCCTTGTTCGACAACAAGGAGTTCCAGCGTCTTAACCCGACACAAAGATATCAGGTACGGTCGAAGCCGGTCTTTATTTTATTGTGTTACATGCAACCATCACGCCTAAGGACAAACACATGTCTCAGGTTTTCCTGAAAGTGAACGAGAACGTCAAGTTCGCCGTGAAGGACGAGAATGGCGAGCTCCACTTGAAGAAGAAGAAGCAATGTGCGACTTTGGGCTTCGTCGGAACCACGCGCGCCTTCACGGACTTGTGTTCGTTTGTGCTGCTTCGTCAAGAAGTCCGCTCACAGCTAGAGCTTCAAAGCTTTAAGGGGAAGCCGAAAAACACTGAAGAGGCGTCCAAGTTCTTGGAGGACTTGAGCGCCGGAAAGTAAGTCCACCTACCACGGTTTGGTTAAAGCCGTGAACTATTTTTTTATGCGGAAAGGTGATGGGTGTTAAACTTTTGTTTACAGGTACGATGGTACTTTCTTCGACGCCAACGAGACTTGCTCCAAGACCAGTAACTTGGCTCGCTTGAACCGGGATGTCGAGCCAAAAGTCGTGCAGGACTTGCTGAAGAAGCACAACGAGCTGGTTGAGTGGGAGGAGACTGCTGCGGAGGCTCAGGAGAGTGGCATCAAGACCCTTGCGGAAGTTGCTGGTGAGACGGGTGGGGATGTTGACGAGGAAGATGGAGAGAAGCAGGAAAGTGAGTCGGGTGGAGATGATGTTGACGAAGAGGATGGGGGTGAGGAGGTAGATGAGGGAAAGGAAGAAGGTGAGGACCCGGATGGTGAGGAAGATGGTCAGGAGAAGGATGAGGAAGAGGAGGACGATGAGGAGGAGGATGCAAAGTTTGACTTTGAAAAGGAGTCGGACGAGGTTCGTGAAACACGTGAAGATCGGAAGCGGAAGAGACAGGAAGTGGCGAATTGGTTTGCGGCGGAGGACGCGGGGCAACATGTCCCAAATGGAAAGAAGCAGAAAGCGAATCTAACTAAGCAGAGGAAGGAGATGGGGAAGCTACGTCAAGAGTTGCAGGCCTTTGAGGAGGAGGATGCCGCTTACGCGGCTTGGCTTAGCGACAAGGAGAAACAGAAGGATGAGCAGGACATGGAGGACGGCGCGGCCCCCTGCCCGGAATGGATGAAGCCTTGGGTTGGGGTGTCGCGAGGGAACCCGGACTACGAAGGGTTGCGACAATGGAAGATGGCAGGCGGAACGCTCCGAAATGGAACGCGGCAGAAGGGACCAGTGAAGGAGAGCATTGAGATTGGGCGGTTCTTGAAGATGAATGAGGAGGCGTTGAAACCTGGTGTACGGCATCATGTGCACAATATTGTGTCCGTGGAGGTGCCGAAGGTGGTACCGGTGAAGATCAAGAAGATGACGCAGGGCACGAAGGTGAAGGATGAGAAGGTGGAGTACATCTTGGAGTTAATCCATCAACACGGACACGACGAGTCTGAGAAGTTGTTGGTGTTGACATCGGTTGCCATGAACTCCCAAGGCATCCCGCTGTTGCAGCTGAACTTCGGCGAAGCTCTCGGGGCCATGGACGTCATCACGCACAACGCGGCGGAAGATAAGTTTTGTGTGGCGGCGGTCATCACGGATGTTCCGTGGGGCCATGAGAGCAAGACTGGGTACAACACGAAGGTGGATTGGGATGCGTTCGCAGTCAAGTTGGACGAGCTGTGCGCGAACAACGATGGCATGTCGGAGGTTCATAAATACGCCGATCTGGGAAAGGTGGACGGAGACACCATTGTGTGTGCCTTAGGCGACAGTGAAGCCCTTCGAGCTTTGGAGGCGGGCTGGAAGGCGTTGAAGCACCCGGTAGGATCGATGTAACACTTGTTGCTTTGAAGGCACCCTTTTATTTATGCTTTTTTTGTTAAGTTTCTGAAAGGGAGGGAAAAGGGGGGAAGGATCACAGGTGTACAAGACAATGCCGGGGTACATCGTGACGGAGGGGAACCGCAACAACGCGACTTTCACGAACACGCCAAAGTCCGTGGGACACCAGTACACGACTTTTGCACGGAAGATGGAGGCTCCGAAGTTGGACTTCAAGACCAGCATCCAAACCAGGGGGCAGCAATGTAAGGACCTTGACTTTGATTATTACCCGCTGAATTGTTGGACTGGAAACATTTTGCGTGCCCTAAGTTACCAAGAGGTGAAGGCTTTTGAGAAGGCCTTGGAAAAGCACCTGGCTGAGAGCTGGGAACCAAGCTGGAAGGAATTGGATGAGGAGCAGAGGATGGACATCGTTGAGACCGAGGTAGAACATCAGGCACGACCTTTCCAAGCCGTTCAAGTGCAGGATACCTTCAAGCACGATTGCGCCGTAGTGGGATGCTTGAAGGGCGGTAAGCCCTGCGAAGAGCATGGCAAGACCTTGGTGGTGGGACAGAAAAAGGTGGAGCTCATGGAGCTGTTGGTGGAGCGGTACACAACCGACATCGACATGGTGGTGCTGGACCCGTTCACGGGAAGTGGTGCGTGTCATTGTGGATGCATTGGTTTTGCCGCGAGGGACACGCCGGGGTATTGAATGATGTTAAGTGTTCCGCAGGAACCACTGGGATTGGAGCGCTTCGCATGGGACGCGCCTTCATCGGCGTGGAGAGGAAGCGTGCAAACTTCATGAGCGCGGTGCACTATTTATCTCACGCGGTGTTCTGCTGCGCGAAGCGCCATGTGGGGGATCTTGGATTGAGTGAGCCGTACCAGAAGATGAAAGTGACAAACGTGAAGTAGAACATCGAAAGTTCGTGAAAGTTCGTTAGGGATCTCGGCGGGGAAATAAGTATGTTTTGAACCTAACTGGGGGGCCGGCCACCCGGACTTGTGGTTAGTAGTGGTCCGCGAAAGCACGTGAAAAACCAATGGAGAACGTAGTTGGTCAATGCACGAAGACGAGTAGGCGATGGGGCGAAGGGCACTAGAAAAGGTGAAGTCGTGTTAAACTCTGGAGGCAAAACATGCGCGCCGGTAACTTTGTTTTGAATATTGATTTGAAGCTGTATATTTCATGTGATGTTAAGAGCGAAAAGTTTAGGTCTGAGGAAGAATAAGATATACCAGTCCACAATGACGACAACTTTTAATATACGAAAGACTAGTGGCTGAATGTAAAGTTTATCTACAAACCACACACGGCTTACATTTTGTACAAACAAATTCTTTAAATATTTCCAGTCTAAACAAGCTATAATGTTCGCCTACGTCTCACATCGGCATGAGGTGCAAAGTTGCTCGAAATGTTCAGAGTTTCTGAACGGCCTAGAACAGTTACACCTCGGCTGATCCCAACGGCGGGGACAAACGAGCATGATGAAAAGCGTCCAATGACAGCCCGGAGTCCCGCCAGGAAGGTCTGCTGGGACAATCATGGTCCGCGGCGTAGTCCACTCGTTACCAGCACGGTCGGGGTAGTCTCCTTCGCGCGCCATCAGTTCAAAAACTAAATGCGACCGGGTGCGACGGACGAAGCGCCAACTGGCGAACCCGGCGTCTCTTCTTCCATGTTCCTGGTTGCGCACGTTGTAATGAGTGGAAAGGCGCCACTGCTCAAGTCGACAGTCATTGCAGCGCAAGTGTTGAATGTGGTGGGTTGCAATCATCTCACGGTCATGAGGTCCGGCAAGAAAGTAGTCAACAAAATTGTAAACGGAAGGCATGTTGTCGTGTGACTTTTAATTGTGCGGTGTAGGTTTTTAAGGGTTTGCGCGATTAATGTTTTTAGTCCGCGTTTGTGCTTTATTTAAGAGAAGTCCTGGCGCGCGCCGTAAACTCGAGTTCGTGAGCTAGCGGTTGTAGGTTGTTTTATGCCTGGAAGAAGATAAGAAAAAAACGGGGCAAACACAAAAAAAAATAGAGACGAAGTGAACAAAAAATATTCCTGAAATTGCAAAGAAATCGGGGTTTTTTGAAGAAATTTCAAAAAATTTAGAAAACCCCCCAAAAAGGGCATATAAAACTAGAAAAAAGAAAAGGGGTTCATCGATGAACCCCCAAAAACATATTTCATAAAAATCAGACGTATAAAGTGTGATTTTGCTA
>LGRX02003684.1:0-23685 GCA_001247695.2 Cymbomonas tetramitiformis
GCACCATACATATACAATGTGCCCTACCCATTTACGCCCACGGTCTGCCGCACCAACCCGAAACAGCCACACACATCCTACCGGCCACATCCCCTTAATATGGTCGCGTGTCAGAGGAGCTGTCCTCACACCGCACCATATATATTCGGTGTGCCCAACCCACATGCGCCCACGCTCCACCGCACCGACCCAAAACAAACACATACATCCCACCGGCCACACCCTTTTATTATGGTCGCGTGTCAGAGGAGCTGTCCTCACACCGCACCATATATATTCGATTTGCCCAACCCACATGCGCCCACGGTCTGCCGCACCCACCCAAAACAAACACATACATCCTACCGGCCACACCCCCTTAATATGGTCGCGTGTCAGAGGAGTTGTCCTCACACCGCACCATTCGTATTCAATGTGCCCTACCCATTTACGCCCACGGTCTGCCGCACCAACCCGAAACAACCTCAAAAATTCCAGCTACCACACCCCGTTTCAACCGAGCCACGGGTCCGGGGGCGCGCCTCGAGCCTTGAATAACAAGGACACGCGCACGCCTCTCCTAACCCACCGGCTGGGATCCTCACCTACCCCGACCGAAAATGCAATGATGACGAGTAGCCACGGGTACAGGGGGCGCGCAGCGAGCCTTGAATCAGGCCACGCGCACGCCGCTCCCGACCCACCGGCACCTCGTCGAGGAAAAATACCAATATCTTTCCGTCATGCAGCGTTACCTCCCGAGCAGAATACCATCCCTCTCCGACGGCGGACCGTATTTTAAGATAAGCAAGCAGGTTCATAAAGCAAATCATAAAGCCACAGAAAACTCACCGTCGGTTCTGCAGGCTCTTCAGGAGCGCCGCCTTCTTCACCCGCGGGCTCCTCGTTGACGTCCTTATTCAGGTCCAACGCGGCTGCTGCACCGGCTTGGGCAGCTTGCCCCACAGCCTGCACACCCGATAGCCCGGCTGTGTGTGTGTGGGGGGGGGGAAACAAACGCAAAACACGGCCAACGAAAAACGTCGGTCTAAGACCATGATGTTTCACAAAATTTAAACTGAAGCTCGCACCGGTGGATCTCCCCCGTTCCCGCCGTTGGAGCGTCCCGCCGCAGCAAGGAGTCTTGCTGCGCGATGGCTACCAGACGTACGTGCGGGAGGAGAAGACGCCATGTTTATTATATATTCAAACTTCAAAATTACTACAAGGGCGGAAAGGGAAGGTGGTAAAAAAACCTTCTCTTTCGAAAGAACGAATAAGCCCCGCCCGCCGCAGTTTAAACCCTCGCCTGATTTGAAATCGAGTGTTCCAAGTATTTATTATTTTACAGTATATATGTCACATGCGTGGGTATGATGACGATCGCGATTTTGATTGGACTACACCACTGACAGGCTTTCCCCATTCACGACATTCCCTGACATATTTATAGTGCACGCGAGCCTTCGCGAATCAGGTTGCCACAAACTTTTATACCTCGACTGATTCAGTGTGTATAATTACTCATCGTCGACTGCCAGACAAATCTTTGGCCTTTTACAAACCCAGCCTCTTCGAGTCATATCTCCTGGCATCGCGCCAGTCATTCTGGGGCTCTCGCGTGAACCCTGGGGCATCCTGAAGCGGGCTTGGTGACATTCCTATGTCATCGGGTGTATAATTCTACCGATTTATACCGACTTAAGCAAACTTAAGCAAACTTAAGCAAACTTAAGAAAACTTAAGCAAACTTAAGCAAAAACCTTGTTCTAGTGTGAGGATATTCTTGGCAACAAGAAACATCATTTTCGCGGTACGGACGACGCTGGCCTTCTGTCCGACCTGGTGGTGCAGCTGCGTACGGAGTTTCGGTCGGCTGGTCTGGAGCTACGTGCCTTTGACCTCGACGACCCTCTGGCACCCGTGGTCAACAGGGTGAATGGACTTCTCTACGCCGTACTGGCTCTGGTGATTGAGAGGCACAGCAACGCGTTCGTCTGGCTGACTGGTACCGATTCTTCGACTGCCCGAGATGGACGGCGAGCCCTTATCGACATCATCAAGGGCTGTGTTCCAGTGGCACTACGAGAGTCGCAGCAGGAGGAGCACGCCGCGTTGCGTTATCCCGCAAACGTTGACCCGCAGCCGATCTTGGCTAAGGAGCAACGTTTGGTGTCTCTTACCCACCTTTATGTTGGCTGCAGCCAACATAAAACGCACATAAGGGGGCCTAATGCCATTATTGTAGTTAGTATTGTGTGTGGAAACTGTAATTTCTGCTACTTGGATGCGTACACCGGGCTGAAATGGCGTTCAAAGTTAGGGCGGGTTGGCTGGCCCAAAAATTACGGCGGGTTAACCCCTAACTTCGTTTATTGTTGCTCCGCGTAGGCTACGTGGTGGTCCCAAGGCACTAAGTGACAATATTTCAAGGAAGTTTTATGTGTTGTGACCTTAAGTTTCGATCTAGAGCACTTCCCTATCGGTATAGACCAATCCTCAGCCCAAAGTGTCTGGAGCTCTGCCAACTTTTTTTGGTTGAGGGTTGATAAACGCCTGTTGTTCCTACTTTTTGCCTGAACTCGATTACCAATCCTCAGACCAAAGTGTCAAGAGTTCTCGCAACGTTTTTTGGGTAATTTTGAGGGTTGATAAACGCCTGTTGTTCGTACTTTTTGCTCGAAGTCGATTACGCGCGCGATATCGTAGAAATGCCTAGGTATTGGTAACCCGCCGTAACAACGTGTTACGGCGGGTTAACCCGCCTTTCGCAGAATAGACATTATTCCAGCAGGCAGCAGATGATGGAGCGGATTCCTTCGCACGTGCGGCCGCCGTGTACGGGCTGCCCGCGGTGCTTTGTGCGGGAGCGGTGGGCGGCATCGACGTGTCCGCCTACGGCTTCACGGTGGAGCAGCAGCCGGCTTCCGATGGAGATGATATTCTCCGCCGACTCGACGATCTTGCCGCGGAGGTTCACTCCGCGGCCAACCCGCAGGTACATTACACCCACGCATCATTCCCGTCTCCTGGCGGGAACGGGCAGCATCTTCGGCTCTGGGGTGCGGACCCGCCACGGCGGGACCCACACCAGAGGAGCAGGTTCCGGCAGGTGGTGCGGCGGCATCGGCATCCGCCGTGCCGGCCCCTGCTATGCCTGTCTCGCAGGTACAAGATGAGAAACCCGCGCCACTACAATCGGCGCGGTACACCACTACGGGGGCTACGGACGGCGAGTTCCCTGGATTGGTTGAGACCGTGAACCACGCCGCCGTCGAGCCCATCGATCTCACGGGCTACAACACCGACGACTATGAGGACTTCGCCGACGGTACCTTCGCGGTGAAGCCGCGGGCTTCGGCCATTTCGGCAAATCATTCGTCAACACCTGCAGCCCAAGCACCTCACTCTGGTGGTGCTCTGGGAGATTGGCATGACGGTGCTCCCCGCAGCCACGGCTGTGGAAAGCCTCCGTGGGGCTTCCCCGCCCACGCGGGCTTATGGGGGATGCCATTTCTACTTTCTTTCATTCTCTTGATTTCTGTCATGGGAGTGGGAGCTGCCACCTATACGGTGGCCAATGACATGGACCCTGTGCAGGTATCGGGTCGGGCTGCGCCGCAGCCTGTGCTGTGCAGGGGAGATTTATGCTTGTACTCTGGTATCACTGAGTTGGACCCCGTCACTCTGGATGCGGTACTGCACTCCCTGGGTGTTGCGGCAACGGTTCACCGGCCGCCCAACCCAGTGGAGTGTAGTGCTGCAATTGGCTACGGTGCTCATTGTGGTGACGGTGTTCCTCTGACCTTTGACCCCGAGTAGTTATGTTTCTGGTTCTGGCAGTACACCACTCATCTGGTGGTGTGCTGAGATCTACTTTGACCTCAACACGGTCTTCAATTTGGTTTATGATTTTACT
The DNA here is from genome assembly GCA_001247695.2 of Cymbomonas tetramitiformis. Taxonomy (NCBI): domain Eukaryota; kingdom Viridiplantae; phylum Chlorophyta; class Pyramimonadophyceae; order Pyramimonadales; family Pyramimonadaceae; genus Cymbomonas; species Cymbomonas tetramitiformis. The sequence continues at coordinate 3,899 of LGRX02003684.1, forward strand.
TTGACACCTTTAAATTCTTCAATCTGACTTGCTGGCACAGTGCTTTTCAGTAGTTTAGCAGGACCTGAGTGCCTGTGTATTTCTGCTCTTGTGCCGGCAAGAGGGTTTCAATTTGTGTATCAGAATAGCACAGTTGAATTAGCAGTTAGGTTTGTCACCCTAGCTCCTACCCTAACTTATATTGACTTCTCTGACTTACCTGTCAGTGAGTCAGTCACCACCCACAGTGCTGGGGTGGTGTGCTGAAATATGTATAGGCAGCCCTGACCGGGAGTCCCGGTGCAGGCCCCTATGACAGATTCCTAGGTAGCCAACACTGGACCGTGACTGATCCGTAAGCCTGTGCTGTGACACACCGAGTCGAGTGTCACAGGTAGCTAGACTCGAGACCGTTCCGACTCCGTGGCCGTTCCGGGTATATCTAGCTTAGGGTTTATTTCTGATGAGAGTTTATCCACACAGTTCGGGACCCTCTGATATCTACTGAACTAGGATATTCCGGTATCGCATTCCCACGTCTCGGGAAAAAATCGTGTCTAGTCGAATCCGGTTGTGAGCCCCCAAGGGAGGCGTAGCGTGTGATGAAATACTCATGATGAAAGTCCTCCTAGAGGTGGGAGCGTCTAAGGCTGCCGGGTAATTTTTCTCGGTAATTACCGGGAGGGTAATTACCGGTAAATTGCCTGGTATTACCAACCCCCATAATTGAATTACTTCCCATACTTAAGGATTACCATGGTATTTACCATGGTAATCCGGTATTACCACATGGTATTAACCATGGTAATCCGGTATTACCACATGGTATTTACCATGGTAATCCGGTATTGCCACATGGTATTTACCATGGTAATCCGGTATTCCCACATGGTATTTACCATGGTAATCCGGTATTACCACATGGTATTTACCATGGTAATCCGGTATTACCACATGGTATTTGCCATGGTAATCCGGTATTACCATGGTATTTACCATGGTAATCCGGTATTACCACGGTATTTACCATGGTAATCCGGTATTACCATGGTGTTTACCATGGTAATCCGGTATTACCATGGTGTTTATTTACCATGGTAATCCGGTATTACCATGGTATTTACCATGGTAATCCGGTATTACCATGGTATTTACCATGGTAATCCGGTATTACCATGGTATTTACCATGGTAATCCGGTATTACCATGGTATTTACCATGGTAATCCGGTATTACCATGGTATTTACCATGGTAATCCGGTATTACCACGGTAAATTACCAGTTCAATAAAGAATTACCGTCGATTTTACCAGCCGATGACCAGATCGGCGGCGATCACATTGCAAAAGCACACCGAGAGCGGAGTTTCCTTCAGAGCGGCTTGAACTTGAACTTGGCACGAACTGTGTTTCTATTCTCCATTCCCGATAGCAGGATCGTCCGGTGCGGATAATTGTGGGGGCTCTATGTCCCTCACTCCGGGGGATGATGATCTGCTTGATTGGAAAGATTCCTGTGGCAACGCTCACAGAGTCCCTCGAGAGATACACGACGCTCTTAGCACTCCACTGCGTGGCCAGTCCGGCTTCGGGGCACAACATAAGTTTCTCTTGAGCCTGTTTCACGACGTCCCAGAATACCATCAAACTTTGCAGCCTATGAAAACTTGTGACCTAAACGTACGCACGACTTTAGTTCAATGTAAGTATGACGAAACGGTCAAAACGAACGTCGCGTATCACAAGATCAATTCAGGAAAGTTATTACTCAAAATTCTCGCGTGCAGTAACGTTCCAGATGAGGAAAAGGTACAGCTCACAAATAAAAGTAGCGCAGCGCAAGCCAAGGAATGGCGTCTAGCTTACGATCGGAAACGTAAGGAACAACAGAGTTCAGACGCGCAAGGTCTGGCTGCTGCTGAGGAGAGCGTCATCGAGAGCGCTGACCCGACAGCCAGCAAACGACGTGAGTGACAGACTGTATTGCAGGATTTTGGGGTTCAGGCGGTGAGTGAAGCGCAAGTGATCGCCTTGAATTTCTTGCTTGGGTGCTTTTTCTTCGCCTGCAGAATTCCCTTTGCGATCGTCGACAACGTTTTCTTTCGTGCGCTTATTTCCGCTCTGAACCCTGGTTACGGCAAGCTACTCCCTGGTAGAACTCAGCTGGGAACGTCTATTTTAGATGATGTGTATGAGGAAACCTTGATCTCCACTGACGCAACGTTAGACAATTTTCCTGGGAAACGCACTCTGACTATTGATGAGAAGACTAATTGTGTCGGGCGGGCGACCTGTAATATCGGCGAAGCCAAAACCGGGATATCTGCGTATGTCACCACCAAATATTTCGGAAAACGTGAGCACAGTGGGCGTGTGCAAGCGAATTTTCATTGTTTATGAGAAATTGAGGGGGAAGTCAGAAAAGTTTCAAGCAATCGTGGCAGACAATACAGGTAGTATGCAGGTGCGTATTTTTCTCCGACTTTCGTTTCGTTGTTTCCTTTGCATTGTGTTTGGTCCCTTTCCCTTGAAAACCTCGTTAGAGAACTATTGTGCGAGTGAAGAAATGTATTTACATTCGTAATTTTCGAACACTATCAACTCGTAGTGCGTGCGTCGGTGTGGTTTCGTGCGAATGCTCGCAGGTCATGTTTCGACTGTTGCACGCCTGGTTCCCATGTCTCTTCATTCCTGGTTGTTGTGTACATGTCTTGGATCTTTTAGTGGACGATATTGTAAAACTTGACGAGATTTCTTCTGTTGTTGCTGATTTTTATTTCATCACAGTTTTTTTGAAACGATATTCTATGCTCTGGGAGACAACGCTGATGAAACCGATGAATCGATGTTGGCAGCGACAGCTGATGAAACCACAATTCCATAAAGTGATCTTACTACAAGAGCTATCGGGTACTGTGAGAATGTTTTTTGTACCTTCTTTTCGTTCATTATTCCATATGCACATTATTTTGACCATATATGTAGCTAGCATGATTAGATAGAATCACCCGCATAATCTTTTTGACATTTTTCGAGGTTGCCCTAATTTTTTGGAAATTCACTCTGTCTGCACTTCTCTGTAAAATGTATCGCTTTATTATCATGTGTTCTCATGGCTTAGCATGCGATATAACACATCCAAACAATTCATATGATCATTACCTATCCATAGAAATTGAAAAAAACAAATTTAGAGCCCTGAGGCAAAAGTTGGGTAGTTTCGTGCAGGCGGTAATACTTTGGTAATACCATGGAAAGTATTACCGGTAAATTACCCGGTATTATCAACCCCCATTTCCAAATTACCGGTAATATGGCAGCCTTAGGAGCGTCGGGGTAAGGTGGCGATGGCGCGGAGAGGAGGAGACTCGCGGAAATATGAATGGCAAAAGCAGTGCGAAACGTCCGTAAATGTGAAGTCCCAATTCGTAGAAATGCGGAAGTCGATAAACACGTTGCGCAAGAAGTCCGCGACAAAGATTGATCAAGTCCAGTCAAAACGAAAATCCCGTGGACATCCAAAAAATCACGTAGGGTACGCTGCAGCGATAAACACAATCACTCCGTAACGACGCGTGCCTCAACCGCGAGTCCTCATAGCGCAACCATCAAATGGGGTCCCCAACGCCCCACCAAGCGGAGGCGTTTAGCCAATCATCCTACCGAAAGTAGTGGAAGGTGCCTGGCGCACCATAACTTGTTAGATATATGACTACGGATAGAATATATATTGGGTTACAATCAGAATGCTTTCACTTTCGGTGTTTCTCATAAGTGTAAATAAACATAAGATAGTCTCGACTTTATGCCGGAAACCCTAAACCTGTGACACCCGTACTGTACCGAGTACTAGTACAGATAACAGGAAGTGACACACGGTGTGTCACATCCAGCAGGAGCTTCAGGAAGCAAGGGCCCGAGATGTGTACCAATCGGCCAAACTCCGGAATTCGCGGGCCCTAGTAGGGGAATTCCTGGCTTGCATGACCCCACCAGAATCACTGGATTCGTGTACAACACAACACATCCTATGGTATCTTATTATTTTTACTTAGAACAATTCGGAAAAACTAACGTGCATTCGGCCACGTGTCCTCAACTGGGAGGGTGTACCTGCCCGGTCAGGCAAGCCGCAAGTTCGGTGAATTCCCTGATCGGCAGACTTTCTAGTGCCTTCCAGGATTTCGGAAGGTGTGGGTCGGACAAGCCGTGCACGGGTAGAGTGGTGTAGGTCTATGAAACCATGGCCAGGAACGAGCAGCTGCAAGCAAGAATTACCCCAAATTAGGCAACACCACTATTCACCTGTACGATCGACCAACTAGTGATTTTTATGAACGCAGAGGCAGCTGGATTTGCCTCGGCTCGGGATTGGATACTTCTGTTTATCACTCTTAGAACTTGTCAGGGTTATGACCGATGACATATGTGTCATACATGTCATACGTGTCATACATGTCATACATGTCATATCATGTCATGTTATGTCATGTCGTGTCATGTCATATATTATAATGACATACAGTCGTCAGTACGGTCGACTGTGACATGTACAGTCATACCATCTGTCATCCACTTAAGGTGCGTGACACCTGTCATCGAGAGGCCAGGTATTTGCATCGAGATGGCGAAGCAAGATAAGTCTTGAAGAACCGAAGTGTTCTGAGAAGACTCATCTTCGCTTCAAGCATGAATTGAACAGCATGCGGGTATCACATGGCTTATTCGATCAGCCGATACTGTTGTTCACCCAATGCCCTCGGGTTCACAACCCAATTGTGGTAGCGCCTGATATGCGCGGGGGCATTGGCGTATATGAGGAAGCGTTGAGCTTCAGCAGCACTTCTGGAGAAGAGTCTGCACTCATACCCACACATACGCTGCGCGTGCTGTTAACGTTCAATAATAGCCGCGCCATATATCATATATCATATGAATCGCTTGCATAGCGATCCTTAAGAGTGGTATTCTCATCGTCCACCCGACGAACGAGGACCTAAGTGTGCAGTGCAGCAAATAGAGATATATTGTATTTTGTGTGTGCAACAGGTTCGCGGATCGCGTATACATACAGGCGCCCGCAGTCGCACATATAAGACATATATCGCATAACTACACTCGCTGCAGAATAAATAGCGAACGGAGTGCGCGGAAATTACCGTCTCAAACACATTCGCTCGCATAAACGCCGTCAGAGGATAACAGCGCGACAAGGTGTGCATACAGCATACAGATCGCATACATACGCTGCTATCATTCGCAAAATTGTACGATATGCGACATACTGACGCGCGGATGATCAAATCGTCATCAGTGTATGTTCCGTACGCGAAATGGCATTCGTATCATATGCCATACATACCTGCGACAGAGATATGTTCACCATTCGCAGCGCACACATCAGCGACTTTGATAAATCGCCTACTCGCACTAATTGTTCAGTGCAGTGTACGCATCAAAATCTCGTCATTTCAAATGGTTGCAAAAATCACTCGTCTACGCGCATTATGATTTAGCTTGACAGGATATAAGCACACCTGCTAGATTCATCATGATCAGATGATGCGCGATGATGGTATATATATATATATGCAGCATGCTACTTAATATCTGTGATGCTTGCACATAAGAGATGATGTTTATCCATTCACTGGCAGATTTACATACAAGTTTGCAATCATATGTGTGTGTACCATATGCTGTGTGTGTAGCCATACCACACACACACACAGTATGACATCAGATAAATATGGACGCTGTGCAATCACATGTGTGTGTACTATATGTTGTGTGTGTAGCCATATCACACACACACACACACACTTGCAGCATATACTATCCATTCAGTATATACCAAGTGCATGCAGCAAGATGTACCATGCATCATTATACCATGCAACTATACCATGCAGTTTGATTCCACCATGTTATACATTGACATATGCATACATATATGCAGCCAACTTGATCACGATAGCAGTTGGAATGCATAGTCATATATAACAGTGCATCAGATGTTGCAATAAATATCACATAGCATACCTGCTGTGCATGACTAAACTATAAACAAACCCACTTGGAAGAAGGTGCCAATCATGATCTTAAGACAGTGATTAGCTCAGTATTCCCTGACGTAGGATTTGGGATGGGAGTACTGTTCTACTGTTGATCAATGAAAGGAATGCTCACCAGACCCATGTGTGAAATAAACCAAGCAACTCATCATTCACAGATGAGATATGCAGGATTACATACACTAACCAAGTTGATATATATATCATGTTAGCTACATGCTGTTAGTAGTATACAGATCATCTTATGTGATAGATCAATTTGGTATAGTGTACTAAATCAGCAAGTACCTATACATAAGTGTGTGTAGCACATATCACACACAAACACATAGTGTACTAAATCAGAAAGTACCTATGCAGTGACTTATGTATTGTTATAATCACTGACATCATTATGTATAATGACATTACACTGACTCATAGTGTAATGATCAAGTATTATATCAATACATTATACATAGATACCATCCAACAAACACATGTGCGTGTTGGATGTCAAGTGATGGCGATAGATATGGGACAGGATCACACAACCTGCTGAAGGGCTGGATGGAGATATCTCCAGACCCGAACGAAGGCAGTATACAGTGCTCAAATAACAGTTGGTCACTGTTGAGCACTGTCCATGCATCCCACACTATTGCTGGAGCAACACCAACTTCTACATTGCATTCTGACAATTGATACAGTATTGATCAGTTCAATTGCATGTAACTCTCTCAGATCAGTAATCATATTGACATCTGATAGAGGTTGTTATAGACAACACACACACACACATATGTGTGTGTGTGACACTGCTTTGATTCATTTATCAAGCTTTGTCCTGATCTACTTGGAATCTGAAGATATCACTTGATACTCTTTCAGTGCACCGCCATATGCCCAAGTAGATGATAGGTTACTGACAAGTTATCACTTAAGTGACTGCACTTAAAGTTGATACACCTAATATATATCATTGGGTTTTGGTCCACTTTCCATGGGTTTCAATCAGCAAAACCCATGTGTGTGTGTAACCCCACATGTTGACCATCACATATCTTCACTAAAATGCCATGAAAAATATCATGTGTAAAAGTGAGATAAGTTACATGAGTTCTGTAAGTTGCACATTACACACACACTGCTATATATATATATACTGTAGTATATATATATGTGGCCAGAAATGGTGAAAATGGGTAAAATCCCATTGCAGGAGATTTCAAAATTGAAATTTGGACTCCATTTTTTCACGGAATATCATTTTATACCTATTAAGGTACCTGAAAAGCATTATGTGCACAGTCATATCTCATGTAACACCCTAAAAATCTTGTGTGTAACACCTAGGGGTGTACATAGTGGCTGTAACTAAATGCGTGAAAAACTCACACGTATGATTTCAAAATGAAAATTTGGGTTTCATTTTTTTCGCTGATCTAATTATTCAGCTATTGATAAATATGCCCAAAATAATACAGCACTTGTAACACCCTGTAACACCCTGAAAATCACGTGTACGTTACAGGGGTGTAACATACCTCCTAACTACCACGTGATATACAGTGACATATTAAATGCAGTTTTGCTTCAGTTCCTGCAAAAAATGTTCATACTGCTTTAATTTGACATAATTTAGTGTTACTGATACCATGTAACACCCTAATATCACTGTAGGTGATAAGGGTCACTGTAACCCTATGCACCCTAAAATGCCGCTATATAATAACAACACACTCTGTGTTTGGCATTTATGTCATGCTGAAATCAGCACAGTTATGACAATATTTCGGGCAACAACCCAAGAACTGTAGGGCAACAACGCAAGAACTGTAGGGCAACAACCCTAGAACTGTATTAGCTGTATAAGTTCCTTAAAGGACGGCATGCTAAATATATGAGGTATTAAGGCAACTGACAACTGCCTGTGGAGTTCATCACACTTCCTTGAGGGGGGAAGAAGGTGGAACCATATATATATACATCACCTCATTATAACAATGTACAGAAATAATACATGTACAATATATAGATATATATCATATTATATATATCACACACACACACACACAGTTGAAGGATTTTTGTTGGTGTCGTGTTTTGTCTTATAGATGGCAGAAGTACCAGATGTACCAGCTATTAATCCAGATCCATCCACCTGGTTCTTTGATATCTGAGGCTCATATGATGCCTTCAGTCGGTTTAAGATACCTAAATGGCTTACTGGTTACGCTGATACCCAGACAAGATTTGATGAGATTGGGTATTTTGACAACATCAGTCGTATGAAACCCGACATGAGTAGATACAGAGTCCCAGAGACAGAACCACAGGAGCGAGACGAAGATTATACAGAGGATCGTGCTCCACCGGTATTCACAGACCCTGGTGATGGTCCAGCACCAGCACCAGCTCCATCCGCACTTGTTCCAGAGGTGAAAATGACTCCACCTAAGGAATTCAAGGTCGGACAGGATGCTGAGATTTGGTTGGAAACAGTAGACAGATACTTTCAGTTTACCTATCCAGGTGTACCAGATAAAGATCTTATTACAGTCTTCCTCACACTCATTCAGAACAATGACAGACATTATTTTCAGGTCGTGGCCAAAAAGCCAGATGCCACGTATGAAAATATCAGAAATACATTCCTCAGTCAATTTGGTAATCCACACAAAAGATCAGTTGCCAAAAAGCATCTTATGGCACTGAATCAGGGAAACCAGACCTTTTCATATTATCTCCGCACGTTCACATCACTTGCTGCATTAGCATCAGTTGATCTGGATGATGCTTTGATAAAAGACAGATTCATCAGCAATATGGAATCAGATCTTCGCAAACAGTTCCATCTAAGATTCCTTACGGAAGATGAAAGGAATAACCTGTCGTGGGCACAGACCACACAGGGTCTGCTCGATTTGAATTTCGTAGTTCATTCGAAGCAATCAGAAACCCTTCACTATAGGGGACAGAAGGAACAGTCAGGGGGCCCAGTCAGAAAAGACAAGGACAAAGGCCGTGGCAAAAAGCCATATGACAGATCCAATCGGAATTGGAACCAGAATCAGAATGGCAATCAGAATCAAAATGCCAACCAGAATTCCCAGAGGAATAAAGGAAAAGGAGGAAAAGGCAAGGGAAAAGGAAAAGGAAAAGGAGCAGCAGCAAATCCTCCTCAGCCTTGTCAACGTTGTGGTCGTACCAATCACGTCACAAAGGATTGTTATTCCACTAGGACACCAGAAGGGAAATCCATAAAAGGCACTCCTCCAGCTCCGAATCCATTCAGAGGACAACAGCAGCAGAATAATCAGGGTGCTAAAAACGAGTCTAATAAACTTGTAAAAACAGTCAACACCCTGGTTAAGGAGCTACAGAATCAGCAGAGCATCAATGCAGCAATTGCAGCTCCAGCTCCAGCTCCAGCTACAGCTCCAGCTCCTCAGGGAAACTCTCAGGGTACTGCACAGGTACCAGTGATGAGGGCACCTCGAGGATAAATCAGCCTGAAAATGCCACTGAAGCAAGTGGCCGGGTTGAGAGTATCTCAGAAGAAGTCCTTTCCAGTCTGACACTACAGTTCCAGCAGATGGATACTCCCTCAGAACACATCGCACAGATGCAGTCACAGACAGCACAGCTGAAATCACAGAAGAAGCTGTTGTTGTACAAAGGGAAAGTATATGGACAGAGTACTCACATTTTGGTAGATCCAGGAGCTACATCATCATTCATCGACAGACAGTTCGTTTCTCAGCTTGGTATTTCACCAACGGACTCATCATCATTCTCAGTGGATTGGCTGGAGGAAGCCAATTACCATGTACATCCTATCTTCCCAATGCTACATTCACGCTGGGTAAGTATAAGGACACAGAAGATTTCTACATCATTGACATGAAACCCTTCACAGTCATCCTGGGACAGGATTGGTTGGAAAGAAGAAATCCACACATTGATTTCCAGTCCAAGAATATGACGATCACCAGGAAACACTCATCAGGTTCCAGTGTTCGTACAGTTCTATCCAGAGTTGAACAGACTCCAGGTTCAGATGACCTTCCTGAAATGGAATTGGTCAGTGCCACCACTATGAGAAAGCACCTACGACGTATACGATCCAGTGGGTCGGCTGAAGAAGCCGTAGCTTATCTCTTTTTTCTCTCAGAGGTCGATGGTGAACTGGTCATGGCAGCAGCAGACTCAGACACCACTATGGAAGACCCAAAGGTCACAGCGGCACGTGATCTAGTCAGAGAAGACTTTTCAGATATTTTCCAGGAGGATCTTCCAGCTGGCCATAAGCCAGAACGGTTTGAAGGTGGATATCATCGCATCAACATTGAACCTGGGCATAAACCACCATCACAGCCAGTTCGTACCATTCCAGTGCCTATGATGGAGGAGCTCAAACGACAGATCATCAAATATGTCGAACTGGGTATCCTTCGTCCGTCATCATCACCATATGGATGTCCAATCATTTTCGCTCCTAAGCCAGGGGGGAAGTGGAGGATGTGCTGTGATTATCGAGCCCTTAATAACATCACTATAAAGGACACGTATCCACTGCCACCTCACGATACCCTTCTTGAACAGCTTAAAGGTGCACGATGGTTTAGCAGATTTGACTTCAATCAGTTCTTCCATCAGATTCCTATACACCCAGATGACATTCACAAAACAGCATACGTACCAGATACGGTTCATATGAGTGGACAGTAATGCCTTTCGGGTTAACTAACGCTCCTGCAACCGCTCTACGTGTTGGAAATCGAGCATTCTTTGACTTCATCGATCAGTTCTTGGTCATTTTCATGGATGACACCATAGTGTACAGTCCAGATTTTGACAGCCACGTGAAGCATGTTCGACAGTTCTTACAACGCTGCAGAGATCATCAGTTCTACATCAGGCCTTCTAAGGTTGAGTTGTTCGTCAGATCCATCGATTTTATCGGACACCATATCTCTGAGGCAGGCCTATCCATCATCGAAGACAGAATCCGTGCAGTCATGGCTATCCAGCCTCCAGTGTCGTATGGTCCAACCGTTGGTAAACAGCCTCTACGCCGTATGGCTAAAGATGGCAAGTCATCCGCTCTTCGGTCATTCTATCTTGGGCATGGTCGGCCAGTTTAGGAGATTTATACCAAAGTTCTCCAAGATTGTCGAGCCGCTCAATCGTCTAATGCAGAGTTTATCTGGGAATCTGAGCAGCAGCAGGCATTTGATAATCTCAAAAGTGCCATCTGCCATGCTCCAGTACTACAACTCCCAGATCAGAAACTGCCATCTATTATGGAGGTCGATGGATCGGGCACACACGTTGGTCAAGTAGTATTACAGGATCAAGGAAAAGGTATGAAGCCATGTGGCTATCACAGCGTCACTCTTTCTGATACACAGAGACGCTGGCCTATTCCTGAGATCGAGCTATTTGCCATTGTGGAGGGCTTCCGATTCTTTCGCCACATCTTGCTGGGAGCTCCTGAGACTATTGTTCGCTCAGATCATCAGCCACTGGTTTATTTCCAGTCCAAATCCACACTAAGCCCCAAACAGGCGAGGTGGTTGGATGAGCTCTCCGAGTACAACTTCCGAATAGAGCACATTTCTGGCGAGCAGAATAAGGTTGCAGATGCACTCACCCGTATTTCTACACTCTTTGAACTCACTGATTGTCTGAAACATATAGACGTCAGCGAGGTTCCAATCATTGACATACCGTCTACAGATTCTACATTCATTGCTCTTATATCTGCATCATCAGCTCATCAGCTTCACGACATTATTATATCTCAGTATGATCGTGACACATTTGCACAGACTATATTATCTAAGCTGACATCATCGACATCATCACAGTCAGTCAGCAATTTCGAGCTCATTCAGGGATTGATCTATCGCAAGACCATTTTTGGCAGACAGCTTTACATTCCACCTACTGCCAAAGTTCCTACAGATGACGGTGAGATCACACAGCTTCGCCACATTCTACTTCATGAGTGCCACTCAGCCACTATTTCTGGTCATGTAGGCAAAAATCGCATGCTCCATCTATTGCGTAGCCGATATTATTGGCCAGGAATGACGAAGGCAGCCATTCAGTACATTCGGGAGTGCCCCGTGTGTCAACGCCAGAAAACGAGGAGACACAAACCTTATGGTCAGTCACATATACGATATTGTGTGCCTAAGACAAAATGGCTTGATGTATCTCTTGACTGGATTACTGACCTGCCTATCACCACTAATGGGCACGACAGTATATTTGTGGTAATGTGCCAATTCTCTCATCGTTGTCATCTCATTCCCTTCAACATGACCTGGACTGCTCAGCGTACTGCTTCAATATATATGCAGCATATCTTCAAGCTCCATGGTCTTCCGAGGAACATCATCTCAGATCGAGACCCCAGATTTACTTCTACATTCTGGCAAACACTGTGGAAATCTACTGGTACGAGATTGTCTATTATGACGTCTTCACACCATCCACAGTCGAATGCAAGCAATGAAAGGAGTCATGCCTTCATTGAGGACATCCTCAGATATTTTTCATTCTGTTTGATGCATGATTCACCATCCTCTGGTTTATAAACTGATTAGATAGTATTTTTCTCCTCAGGTGTTGTTGCAACGATACTTCAGCCAATACGTGGGAGGACAAGTTGCCTCTGGTGGTGTTTGCAATTAACAACACAGTTTCTGCAACTACTGGTTATTCACCATTTTATCTCGACTCGATGGCGCAGCCACTTTCGCCTCATGATCTGGCAATCACTATTCCGCCAGAAGCTCCTGTTCCAATACAGAATGCTATTCGAGATCATTTTGACCAGTACTCGGCTGTACATGCCAACGCGGTAGATAACATTTCCCGAGCAGCAGAGATTGGCCAAGCCAGATTCAATAAGACTCGCATGCCCCGGCAGTATGCAGTAGGGCAGAAAGTTCTTCTACGGACCGAGTTTATCCAATGGACTGGTTTGACAGAGGCAGGCAGACACTTTAAGCAGCCATATATTGGGCCGTTTACCATATCTAAAGTGCTCAGCCATGGACGTGCTTATGAGTTAGATTTCGGGGATCTCGATATTCGTATCCATCCGGTTCAGCCTGTATCCAGAATAGAGCTGTATAATGACTCATACAATACAAGCACCTTTGCCTCTGCCACAGATGATCACCGAAGAAGGGCAACCACTGTTTGAGATATCACACATCATCTCAGATCGAGATCACTAGAGGTGTCAAGTACTATTTAGTGCGATATGCAGGCTACGGCCCTGAGCATGACACCTGGGTCAAAGCCACAGAGCTGACCAATGCAGCAGACATGATAGCTGCCTATGAAGGCTAACATTATATTAAGCCTAGTGCCCTTACTTCTTGTAATATATATACTAATACATGTCGATCATCTATATACCTTGCTCTTAATGTTTTGTCATTATGTTGCATTGAAGCAGGAAATTGATCCTTCCTTGCTAAAGGTGTAGTGAGCCTTGTACAAAATCATACCCTTGCACAGATACGCATACATGCGGGTACCATATCTGTGGATAAATAAAAACTGCTATGCTACCTTTGCCAGACCGTGGTTTGTCATTCGGATCTTATGGCCAGTAATCCGCGCTATTAGATACTGAGGTGGACGGAGTTGTGATCCCGAGTTATGCTTGACACACATAACTAAAACAAATTTCACATTAGTACGTTGTCGAATCCAATCTATGAAATGTTCGTCAAAGCGCGCGTACCGGACCAAATATTGAGGAGTTGAGCAGACCGAGGTACAGGATTATAAATCCGATCTCGTTAAGCAGGGCCTCTCCGCATGCATTAAATACAAGCCTTCAAAGAAAGGCTCCCCATGCCGCCTGTGAACCTCCATAGTAGCTTCAGGAGGGGAGGAAGGGGTGGGTGCACTATATAAGGCCGTGGAAACATGTACCCAATGGGTTTTCGTCGATCGGCAAGCGCAAATATCTATCCGTAACGTAAACCTCGGAAGATACCTTGAAACGTCACTCTGAAATACGATACGCAATTCATGGGGGCTACATCCTAAGAACTGTAGGGCTAAATGCCTAAGGTGAGGGTTTAAAGTGGACTCAGTTCCCCCCATATCCTAAAACACCTTGAGGGACGCCTCATCGGTGTAAGAAGACTGGTACCAGCACAACAACAAAGACATCAAAGACATATACAAAGGTATGCACCCTATATTGTGAGGTCACAACTCTTTTAAGAGGGGAGATCTGTCAGGGTTATGACCGATGACATATGTGGCATACATATCATACGTGTCATACCTGTCATACATGTCATTGATATCATGTCATGTTATGTCATGTCGTGTCATGTCATATATTATAATGACATACAGTCGTCAGTACGGTCGACTGTGACATGTACAGTCATACCATCTGTCATCCACTTAAGGTGAGTGACACCTGTCATCGAGAGGCCAGGTATTGGCATCGAGATGGCGAAGCAAGATAAGTCTTGAAGAACCTAAGTGTTCTGAGAAGACTCATCTTCGCTTCAAGCATGAATTGAACAGCATGCGGGTATCACATGGCTTATTCGATCAGCCGATACGGTTGTTCACCCAATGCACTCGGGTTCACAACCCAATTGTGGTAGCGCCTGATAGGCGCGGGGGCATTGGCGTATATGAGGAAGCGTTGAGCTTCAGCAACACTTCTGGAGAAGAGTCTGCACTCATACCCACACATACGCTGCGCGTGCTGTTAACGTTCAATAATAGCCGCGCCATATATCATATATCATATCGCTTGCATAGCGATCCTTAATAAGAGAACTAAGGCAATGATCCTCATGGACCTATACGCTCTGAAGAGACCGGCGGAGCTGGGCGCCACAAGGGTGGAAGGAATCATAAGATTCCCAGATAACTCTGGTTTTCTCTTCAACTACCAGTGGGGGAAGACACTCCGTTCGGGCGACGAACACGTTTTTGGAATCAAGAGACTTTCCGAAAAATCTAAATGCCCCATCTCAACGTTGGACGACTACCTCCTAGTGATGAAAATTTTGGGTCTGAACCTAGCGCAAGGATTCTTGTTCGGACCGGTCAGGTCGGGCAAAGTGGAAAATAGTCCAATTTCCCGAAAACAGATGAATTCAGACCTCAAGTGTTGGTTGCAAAAAGCAGGGCTGTTCAACGGGGAAACATTCTTCAGCATTATAGAAAGGATGATCTGACTATATATTTGTAACGGGTAAATATATAGACAGTGAAACACAGAAAACACGCAGGGCCGGGTGCTCGGAACGGTGATAACATAAAACTAAAGAGTTAGCAATAACGGAGGCTAACTAGCAGGTCACGGATCGGTGTCACGGCTATGGGTGTCACATGTCACACACACGGCGAGGGGTGAAACAGGGAGAAGCAGGCCCCCATACAATGGGGGGGAAATCAGCTTCCCCTTGACACCACCTCACCCCGAAGGTGTGAGTGGACATCCCGAAGCAAGCAAACCCTAAAACCTAAACCCAATGTCACTTAATGTCAGAGTTCAAGGGACCATTGCAGCTAGCTAACAGCTGGCAAGATGCGGTGTCACTCTGCAAGACCATTGCAGCTAAGGTCTAGACTAGCTCACTCAATAGTCGGTTGCGATGTGGCCGCGTATTCACTAAGTGGTGGCGGCGGTCTCCTCGAAGATGTCGAGGGGCATCCAGACGACGAATCAACCAACTCCTGTGCGGTGCCAAAGCCAAAAGTAGCCTGGCACCACCAGAGCGAATGCGTCCATGAGAAGGGGTTGGGGAGGTGGAAGGTGAAAAATGCGGTAAGGGAACGTGATCGAGGTCATGGGGAGGAACTCGAAAGGGATGATGGAGAGGGGCGAAGTGGGCGTGGCAACATCACCACACACCACTAGATGGTGAAGAGGTGGGGTGCAAGGCGAGGGCGAAGGGAGTGGAGGGACGAAGTCGAAGGAGTCAAAGCACTCGTTGTTGATGGCGAACGCGATGGACTCGAGCTTGGTGCTTGGTGTGTAAGCACCACCAGGCACCACCAGACCACAGTCAAAGGGAAGATGTTGTCGTCGAAGCAAGTCCAGTGCAGACCGAACTGCGGCCATGCGCGCACGCTGGCGTAGCGAGGCCATGATCTCTGCGGCTGCAAAATCTGGAAGGCGCGTCGATAGGGTTTCGTGGGTGAAAGGTAATTCCTCGAAAAATTAACCAAATCAAGCGATGGAGAAGTCAAATTGGGGTGACATTCGACGAGGAAGACGGAGGTCAAGTCAAAAACGTCGTACGGTAACTCGTATTCACTACCGGAATATCCTAGTACACCAGATATCAGAAAGTCCCGTACTCGTGTGGATAAACTGTGTGAGATAAATAAACCCTAAGCTAGATATACCCGGAACGGTCTCGGACGGTCTCGGAGTCTAGCCTACCTGTGACACAGCGTGTGTCACAGTACGAACCTACAGATCAATCAGCAGTCCAGTGTTGGTCCTAGGGATCTGTCATAGGGGCCTGACCGGGACTCCCAGTCAGGGCTGCCTATACAGATTTCAGCACACCACCCCAGCACTGTGGGTGGTGACTGGCTAGGAGAGTCAGAAAATGTAAGGCTGTTAGTGTTAGGGCAGAAGCTAGGTGACAAGCCTAACTGCCAATCCAACTGTGCTATTCTGATACACAAATTGGAAACCTCTAGGTAGCACGTGAACAAAAGCATACGGGCAATTAAGGCACCGCTAAACAAGTGAAAGGAACCGTGCTAGCAAGTCAGTTTGAAGATTGTAAAGTAGTCAAAGCAAAACATAAACCAGATTGAAGAAGTCTTTGAGGTCACAGGAGTTCTGCACACCACCATGTCGGTGTGCCTCCAGAGTGAGCAAGAAGTCAATCGACAGCATCAAAGTAGTCAGCGGTGGCCTCACGGAAGTCCATCCCATAATAGGAGGTAAAGAAACCAGCACCGTAGTAGTGCTGAACATCCAGAGGTCCGCTCTCATGTAAGGCCATGCCGTAGTAGAATGCCATGTCAATACCCAAATCCGCTTGAGCCAAATCCTGAAATGCTAAAAAGCTCAAAGTGTCAGGAGGCTCGGGCGGCTGAAGCTGTGGCACATCGTCAAGCAACAGGAGACCCTGAGCCGTCATCACCGGATCAAGAAAATCATTCGTAGAGAAAAATGACGGAGCCTCCCAATCGAGATCACCACCAGGCGAAGGTATCTCCGTAGCCGGTGCACATGCCGACACAGCAGGAGCCGTGGACGCCGAAACAGACACACCTGCAAAAGAAATGCACAACAGAGAGAGCACCGCGAGAGCGCCGATCGCCGGAGTGCCAAAGCCGAAAGGCGGCACACCGCATCCGACAGCACCGGACGGAGCCCGCGGCTTCACCGCGAAAGTACCGTCGGCGTAATCCTCGTAGTCGTCCGTGTCATAGCCTGTCAGGTCAGAGGGGTGGACGGCGGCGTGATTCACCGTCTGCACGAAGCCTCCGAACTCACCGCATGTCGCCTCTGTGGTGGTCACCCGCGCCGATTGAACTGGCGCGGGCTGTACATCCTTCGCCTGCGAAACAGGCATAGCAGGGGCCGGCACGGCGGACGCCGATGCCGCCGCACCACCTGCCGGAACCTGCCCCTCCGGTGTGATCCCCGCCGCAGCGGCAGGGCCACACACCAAAGCCGACGCATGCTCCTCAACCGCACTCCCAGGAACAAAGGATGCGTGGGTGTAATGTACCTGCTCTTGGGCGGCCTGAACCTCAGAGGTGAGGGCATCAAGCCGCCGCAAGATGTCCTCGTCGTCGGTCCCGCCAGCAGGCGGAGGCGGTACGCTGAATCCGTAGGCCGCCACGTCGATCCCACCGACGCCGTCCGCGGAGAGCACCGCGGGCGGACCATACGCCAACGCTGCATGCGAGAAGGCCTCCGGTCCACTGTCCGCCGCGTCCTGGAAGACCTGCACGAGTGCCAATGCGTGCAGGCCCTCCGCGTCCTCCTGCTCAATGGGAACGCAGAAAGCCGCGGCCGTGGCTGGTGAGTGCTGGCGACCGCCAAGCGGGCAGTCGCGATACGGGTGATACACCTCTCCCTTACCGGCCTTGCGGCAGCGGTGGCACAGCGGCTTGGCCTTCATGCTGTCGCGGTCGAAGCCGACCGCGGGGGGGTTGCCTGCACCCACGCGAAACCCCCTCGGATGCTGCTTCCCCCGATGCTGCGGCTGCGGCTGCTGCCCCCCGCCCGCACGGCCACCTCGCACCAAGGCCTTCAAGGCCGCAATCTCCTCGAGCAGAACGGCGTACTCAGACGACGTGATAAGCGCAGAGGGCTTACCGCCCGTCCCCAGTGCCTGCTTCTCACGCGCCGACGCCCCCTCGTCCGACTGCGCCCATGCCTGGAAGATGGCCACGACGAGAGCCTGCAGCGAGCGGAGAGTGACTCCGCCGAGGTCACCCGCAAGCGGATAACGCACCCTCACCGCCGCGTAGAAGATCGGGTCGAGGCGGTTGTAGAGTGACAGCTTACGGGTCTCGTCGGTGGGCTGCCAGTCAGGAGCGCGGTTATCCCGCACCAGACGTTGCTCACGAGCCAAGATCGGCTGCGGGTCAACGCCTGCGGGATAACGAAGCGCCGCATGCTCCTGCTGGTGGCTCTCGCGAAGGACCGTCGGCACGCTCCCCTTGATGATGTCGATGAGGGCACGACGTCCATCTCGGTCAGCCGAAGAGTCCGTACCCCGAAGCCAGGTGTCGGCCACAGAGTTCCGCTCCACGACGAGGGCCAAGACGTCATAGAGGAGCCCATTCACCTTCTCGATAACCAGAGAGGCGGGGTCGTCGAGGTCAAAGGGGGTCAAGTCCAGCCCAGCGGACTCGAACTCGGTCCGAAGCTGCACCACCAACTCGGAGAGACGGTCGGTGTCGTCAGTGCCACGATAATGATGTTTCTTGGAACCAAGGATATCCTCGCGGATACCCTTGGCCCAAGCCCGATGCAACCTCCCCTTGTAGACCACGTCAACAGCGGCGTGCTGGTCAACAAGATGTTTCCGCAACGCGACGGCGGTGTCGGAGTTGCTGGAAACAGCAGGGGGCACCACAGGTGGAGTGCTAGCGGTCGGAGTGTCCCGAACCGCATCCAAAAGCCGTATAGAGGCGTCCAAGTCGGAGTCCTTCAATAGGCGTTTACGAGCTCGTGTAGATGTCGCCATTCTTCTGAAAGCCAGAGAAAAGATGATGCGCGGTAGCACGTCTGGGTGTTGTGGCGGAAATGGAGGGATGACGTAACGGCAGAACGTGCGGAGCGGCGAAAAGAGCGAAGGGCACTTGCAAATGTCGATGTGGTCGAAGGCGTCCGGAGCACCAGCCCAAAATACGTAAACCAGCGGGATCAGCGCAGGCAGAACAACGCAAATGAACATTGCCACAACCGAGCAATAGCAACGCGCGGTGCCCATGACTCGCAGCCGCAAAAGACGTCTACCGTAAAATCATGTCCAAATCCTAGTCGCACCCAAACGCGCAAGTGCGCACCACCTCCTCAAGCGGCTGCTTAGCCAATCATGGCCAAGATAGCAAGTGGAATGAAAACGTGGATGGGGCCACGACCTACCGGAATATCCAAGTACACTAGATATCAGAAAGTCCTGTACTCGTGTGGATAAACTGTATAAGATAAATAAACCCTAAGCTAGATATACCCGGAACGGTCTCGGACGGTCTCGG
>LGRX02003685.1:0-70276 GCA_001247695.2 Cymbomonas tetramitiformis
AAACTTGGGCGGTCACTGTCATCGCCCGCCCAAGTTCTCGAAAACTTGGGCGGTCACGGTCATAACCCCGCCCAAGTTCTCGAAAACTTGGGCGGTCACGGTCATCGCCCCGCCCAAGTTCTCGAAAACTTGGGCGGTCACTGTCATCGCCCCGCCCAAGTTCTCGAAAACTTGGGCGGTCACGGTCATAACCCCGCCCAAGTTCTAGGAAACAAGGACCCTCATATCAGGTAAGCGTTCAAATATGAAACAGCATAACAACGGTACGCGTCTCGCAAGTTGAGCAGCAATAGCAGCAACTCCAGCGGCAGGAGATTGTCAAAGCAGAAGACTCTTCAAATTGCACAGTCCAATATTCCCGGACTATGCGAGGGCGGTTTCAGGTGTGGGTGCGATCGGAACTGCAGTTTCTTGTTCAGCACATTCAAGGGCAATATGGACCATAAGGAGCGCATGGGCCAAACTGAGTTCAAGTCTTACATTATGGCAACTATGCGCAAAGCGATCGTGAAGCGCGAGTCTGGAGAGCGTGTTATTGGCACCCTGAAGCTTTTCGAAAAGGAGATCTGCGAGGAGGCGTTCAGAACAGTGTGGGCGCTCCCCAGGAGCTCGTACCAGCGATATAAGGCACTTATCCTTGAAGAGAAGGGGGAACTACCGGCAACAACTGCATTCCCTGTGGCGAAGGCGGTGGTGACGACGATTTCCTACCACGAGGAGGTGTTCCGCGAGTGGGCGGATTCGAATATGTTGAAAGGAGCACCACAGAGGATGCCGGTAAGTGGTGCGCGCCAAATTCCACCCATCGATTATGGTGTGCAGTACGACTTGTATAAGTTCGACACAGAGGACCAGTGGGCAGTATGTGCTGAAACCTTCAAAATATACGTGAAAAACCTGCTCAAGGCTCGAGACATAACGGTAAGGGCGCAGGTGGAGGTGTCCGGAATCTGCACGACATGTGACGATCTGGGTGCAGAGAGGGCTCAGCTTCTTGGACAACAGGGTCGCGAACCTGCACGCTGGGACGCCTATTCTGCTCGTTTCGCAAGACACGACTACATTCACAGGTTGCAACGCACGTGTTATGACCTCAGGCGGAAGGAGGGTTCTGACCCTGACGGTCGGATCGACTCCATAGCGGCGGACGGCGCGGCAAATCAGAACACGGTTGTTCCGCATGCCCCGCATCAAGTTAAGGGCATCAGCGAGAAGAAACAGCATTTCTTTAACCTACACCTGCAGCTCACGATACTTCATGGCTCGTTGCTTCTATTTTCCGTTGGGCTCCCTTGGAGCGGGGCTAAGGGTGCAAACATGCTGCTCACGACACTGTGGAACTTGTTGCACTACACCGCACAAGGTCGCGCGGGCAAGCGCTACTTCCGGAAGGAGCTTCATTTGCAGCTGGATGGTGGCTCAGAAAACTGGAACAAGAACACGTTCGCGTTTTGTGCGTTGTTGGTGCACTACAATATTTACAACGTGGTTGTCTTCCACCGTCTGATGGTCGCGCACACCCATAACGAGTGCGACGGTTGGTTTGGACTCATCAAGATGTTCATATTTGGGAAAGACGCGCGCAAATCTGGAGTGTGGCTGTTGACGCTGGAATCGTGGATTGCCTGGTTACGAAGCTGGCCAGTGAAGAAGTTCACAAAAATCACGGACGTACAAGGCCAACAGTTGGACTTCAAGGCTTGGCTGGAGCCGCACATAAACCCAAAGTTTGAAGGCTATTCTGGGAAAGTCAGGCGTACACACCTGATGCACTTCGAGAAGGACGTGGATGGTGTTACACGGCTGAAGTACAAGTTTGGAGAACAATACGCAAACCACATGCCTGACGGAGTGGATGAGGATCTCCGTAAGGGCCTGGAGGTAATGAAAACTTACCCAGCTTTCGACAGCAGCCCCACGTTAGAAGGGTTGAAGCCGCTAGACCCGAAGGAAGAGAGGGAAACTCGCACTGCTTTCAGTCGCATGTGCGACTACATCCACTACCGTATTCCAAGTGACACCCTGGACACGTTGCTCGGGTACTTTCCCTTGCCCAAGACCGCCGAGGACTACGATGCCTGGGCTGGACCGACGCCGACCCCACAGGCTCCTGTGGATTTGAAGGAGCTTTACGAGAACGCCTGGCACAAGAAGCCAGTGCAGGAGGAGGTGCCAGAACGGACGATGCCCGAACAGTTCGAAGTGTTATCCGATGGTCGCAACGTGTTAAGCAAGGACCTTCCGCGGAAACCTCCACAAGAGATCGTGCGCAAGTGCGTGGAGAAAGCGAGGGACGTCGAGTCCGTCGATTTTTGGTTCGTCCCGTTGGTCGGTTGCGAGCACCTCGATTTCATTGTTAGGTCTTGCAAGTATTATGCCTACCTGAGTCTTAGCTGTATGTCTTACGCGTCGGCTGCCATTGCAGGTACACGGTGGCCGAGTGTAAAGCAGCGTTGCACCACCTGGGAGTTGAACTTCCTGAACGCCCACTCAAGGAGCCGTTGGCGAAGGCCTTATTTGAAGCGACGGATGTCGCCAGAAAGGCCCACCACGAACAACTCAGAGTCCTTCGAAAAAAAAGCCGAGCGACGACAGGTGAGGAAACCGGGGAGGAAGCGTCGCCGGGTACGGAGCAGGCCTTGCCTGCAAGAACTTCCGAAGCCGGCGGAGCTGCGCGGGCGGCGCCATCACTCGGGGCTGTAACAGCCACTACACAGGCAAGACGAGAAGGAGCTGCTGCGCGAGGTCCGCAAACCAACGAAGCTATGCCTACTCGACCACAGGCACCGGCAGCACGAGGGCCAGGCGCAGGTGGCCGAGGATGCCCTGCTCCTGCAGCGCCACAGGGCGATCAAGCACGAGCTCCAAGTGACAAGCGTGCACGCAGTTCGCCATTGGCAAAGGCGTCCCCAGGGAGCAAGTCTCCACCCGGGAAGTCTCGACAAGCGCGGGGTCGTGAAAAGGGACGAGTGCTATTCCGAGCGGCCTCTGTGATCGGTCCGACAGGCGCCCTTATAACGGACAGCTTCGCTCCTGACGACGATTGCATTTTCGAGGATGCAAATCAGATTGCGGAGCAGGTGGAGAACGCGCATCGCCCGGAGGCGGCCACTGGACAGTTCGCAGGCGTCTCGATGGACGAGGACGACGAGGACGACGAGGACGACGAGGACGACCGACGGACGACGACATACCGTTGGCCTACCGTAACCTTCCTACGGACTACACCATCGACATGCTGGCGAAGAGTGCGGGCAAAAGTTTCGCGGTTACGGTGGCCGCGGGCAACGACGGCTGCAGCTTTACTATCCGCATGCCTGGGAACAACGCCGTGTCCATGCCCATGCATTTCGTGGAGGTCTTGGAGGTGGATCTGAACACGAACAGAGTGAAGTGGGGGTTTTGGCTTCCATGTGCGCCTCTGCTTATGCCGAGAACGAGGAGAACAAGCAAAACCTTCTCTGACTTGAACAGCTTGTTCGCGGAGAACGCCTTCCGGAGAGCCGCTCCGAAAGTGACAGGTTGGTACGACTTCGATGCGAGCGAGATCCTGACTTGCTGGGACGAACCTCCTGGCAAACCTGCTGTCGGCGGAGTTCCAGGAGGACCTGAAAAGGCAGAACTTCTGAAGGTGGCCAGGGAAAACTTGGCCTCCGAGGCGTTGGACAGGTGAAGGTAAGCAACACAGCCTCATTCATTCCTCGTGGCACGCACACTAGATTACAATGGCAACACGGCGTGAAACTTATTGTTTTCATACATGTAAATATACGGTTTATTTGTGTACAGTCACGTGACATAAGTGTTAGCTACCAAGCATACGTCTCCTCATTGCACGCGCTAGCATCAAATATGCGCGCCAGGGTGCAGGTTCTTAACATACGCCCGCAAACTGCGCATCTCCTATCATCTTCTTGCAGCAGATCGCTTTCCAGCTCTGTCAGGGCACCGTGCGTTGTTTCGCTGTAGCGGTTTCTATTTCGCCAGGCCCGCCACTCCAAATCTGAGTATCGGTGGTAGATCCACCCGCCCTCATACCAGTACACGAGATGCCTCACACCGAACCTTTCGCTGGATCTACGGCCGTGGACGTACATCGGCCAAAAACTCCACCAGTGATAGGTCCTGAGATTAACTGCATGTTGCCCGAAGTCCTCCCAGTCTTCTTCTGCTTGTTCCCGCGCTTGCTGCCACAAGCGGAGAATTAAAGGGTCTTCAGGAACCCATTGGGCTTGTTGTAACTGGCAGTCGCGAAACGTAAAAGTATCGAAAGGCCATATCCAATACTGCAATATTCCAATATTGGCCATACTGGTGTAGGTAGTCTAAGGTGCGGGTTGTGGTTCTATGTCACGAACGCAGGTGTGTGCAAACGACCTCCGGTTACGACTCCTCCAACATATACCCTAAAACCCTGAACCTTGGACGCCCCGATATATCCATGTGCAGCACACCTGTAGGAACACCTGCCGCGGGATATTTTGCCTCTGACGTATTTTATTGTTTCCCGCGAAATAATACAGTTAACCGGTCTTCTTAGCTGCCGAGAATCGTGCTGGAATAGCCTGTTCAGGGCAAATTTACCCGCTGAATGCCCATGTTGGGTCACATGAAGCCTGAGGGAGCATCACCCCTGGTTGGTTTCACTCCCGAACAACTTTTCCAGCACAATAGCTTTTGAAAATATCTCCTTTGCTGCTCACTTTCGCCCGATGAGAAGAATTTTAGTACGTGACCCTCCAAACACCCTAAAATGGGCCATAAATCTGCTGGATCTCTCCCATGTAAGCAAATAGTTGCATTTTCGGAAATGTCAAAATATTACATATTCTAATAGTGCAAAAATCTAACATTTCGTTCACAAACATAAGGCAAAATCATAACTTTCCACACCTTACACGATACTTCCACCTTTCCCGTTTTCTTGCCGCCCGCGTGACTCGCGTGGCTACTTTGAAGAGTCAAAAACCAGATTTTTCGAAATTCCTTCAAGGACTATTCAAATTAACCCTAATATTTGTCATTCAGAACCCCAAAAACCAATTTGGCAGACAATTTAATGCTTTCTCATTTTTTTCTCATTTACGCCCGCGTGTCTCATTTTTGCGATATGGTCGTTTGAAGTGGGTTGGAAAATGGCTGAGAAATTGGAGAGGCGTTCACGATGCTGAGAACGATGAAGAGGACAAGGCGTGTAGGCGCGCGAGGAAGGAAGTGAAGGCAGAGAATGAGGCCAAGGCAAAGGCCAATTCAGCCAAGCAGAAGGCCAGGGATCAGCGCCCTAGGCCAGCGGTTCAGCAGCAGCTGCCTCCTTTCTCGCCTTCCCCAGCTGCTGGGGCTGGAGGTGGTCGTGGCTGTGGCCAGAACTTGACGTGCTTTCGTTGCGGACAATGGGGCCACCACCAAAACCAGTGCTCCTTGCCTGCTGCGGGCCGGGGTCGTGGACGTGTCCAGGGATGAGCTCCCTATTTTTTGCTGCCTGGCAGTTATAGTCTCGTTGCAGTAGCAAAAGACTAGTCTCGTGCGGAATGCCGAGCTGTGTGTCGTGGCGGAACGCCAGGCTTGACAGAATGTTAGTGCGGAATGCCTAACTCTAACAATTTCTTTATTATAATGCATAATGTTTTCGTCGATTGCGGGTTGCCGTTGCCAGGTCTGGATGTTGAGTTTTCCGAATTGGAGCTTGAGAATGCTGTTGCGATCGATGAGCAGGGGGTTGCTGTGCCGCGAGTTGCGGGCAGGCTCAGAGAGCACGCTTCCTTTTGGCGGACCTTTGTGCGTTCGACTTATGTGATGTCTTGGATTGAGCACGGGTTTAGTTTGCGGTTTAGTAGTGGGCGCCCCCCGCCCTCGATTCACTTGCCTAATCACTCTTCGGCTAATTTGTTTCCGGAATTTGTCACGGGGGCTTTGCGAGAGTGTGAGTTGATGGGGGCTGTGCGGAGAGCGGCCCGAACGCCTAAGGTTGTCTTGCCGATTATGGTAGACAACAATGGGGTTAAGCTTCGGCTGATTTTCAATGGTAAGTACCTGAATTCCTTTTTAGACTTTCCTCGGTTTAAGTATGAGCACTTACAACCGTTTGTTGATGATTGTGCTGCGGCCGGATGATGGTTTGTTCTATTGGGACTATAAGTCCGGCTATTACCACGTTGATCTGCACGAGGGATCTCGGCAGCATGTGGCTGTTGAGTGGCTTGGTGTCTTCTATGAGTTTTGTGTTTTGCCGTTTGGATTGGCTCCGGCTTGTTGGGTTTTTACTAAAATCAACAAGGAGCAACCTTGTAGGCCGTTGGCGGGCTCGGGGTGTGCGGGTGCACCCGTACGTGGATGATTTTATTTGTGCGGTGCGGGCCCCTTCCCTGACGGATCCTGCTGCTTTGGGTGAGCTCCGCTCGATTATTCGAGATGTGGAGCTGGCAGGCTGGTTGGTCTCTGAGACCAAGTCCCAGCTGTTTTTGACCCGTGATTTGGTGCATATTGGGGTTGGGATTGACCTCCAAGGGAGGCGGCTGTTTGTTCCGGACAAGGCGGTTGCAAAGATTAGGGCTTGTGCAAAGCAGATCCTGTCTTGCTTCCGCCGGGTGCCGCTGAGGCTTGTGGCTAAGTTTGCGGGTCTAGTGAATGCTCAGTGGTTTGTGCTTGGCGTGCACTCTGCAAGCTGTTCACTAGGTCTGCGGCTGTCCTGATTGCTGACACCGTGTGTTGGGGTACGTGGGCATTCCACGTCCCGGGCTCTGATGCTTTTAGGCAGGAGCTTGAGTTCTGGTTGGGTGATGAGTTTAGGCAGTTCCAGCGGGGCATTTGGGAGCCTAGGGGTCCAGGTTTGCAGTTAGAGGTTGAGCATTGTGATGCATCTGAGGTGGCATGGGGCTCCTGGCTGGAGAGTGCCCTGGGCCCGAGGGGGGGTCCTGAGCTGGAGGGGCATAGTTACCTGTCCTTGGAGGACAGGCTGCGGTCCTCTACACATAGGGAGTTGCGGGGTATCCTTGACTCCCTCCGGGGTTTCAGTGTCTCGGGCCGCCTTCGGGGCAATTTGTTTGTGATAACCAAGCGGTCCACTTTGTCCTTGAGGGTGGTAGCAGGCATGAGGAGCTGCATGCCCTGGCGGTTGAGATTTTTTGGTTCTGTATGTCAGAGAGTGTGGTGTTGTCATCCTTGTGGGTTCCCAGGGAGTTTGAGGTTCGGTCGGACGGTCTGTCCAAGATCCAGCATCCAGGACTATGATGACTGGATGCTGAATCCGGCCATCTTTCAGTTCCTGGATCCTTGGATCGCTGGGGGGTACTGGCACACCTGTGATCGGTTTGCTACAGACAAGAACTGTCTGCTGCCCCGCTTCAACAGTGCATGGTACTGCCCCGGCACCTCTGGGGTGGATACTTTCAGTCAGTCGGACTGGAGGGAGCACGTGAATTGGTGCAACCCTCCTTTTCGGTTGATTGGCAGGCTTCTCCTGTTTCTGCATCAGGCGGAGAGGGCAGCTGCTACGGTGGTGGCCCCTATGTGGGTCTTCCAGCCGTGGTGGGTGCTGCTGTGCCCGGATGGGGTGCATTTGGCTGATTGTGTGGTCCAGTGGACTGAGCTCCAGCCGTCTGCGGACACCTTTCTCCCTGGTCTTGGCAGGGCCAATGAGCGGGGGGTGGGGTTGCCCCGGTTTCGGGTCCTGGTGGTGCGGGTTTCCTTTGATGAGAGGGAGCCCGCGGGCCTCGGGTCTCGTTGCACTCTTGGTGGCTGTGAGAGGTGTTCTTGGGGCCGTGGGCTCTTGCGGGGTCTGCCCTTTCTGCAGGCACCATAGGCACTGGGGAGTTTTGGGATGGCTTGCGGTTCTCGGAGACGGACCCTCTGGAGCGGCAGCTTCTGCGGGACATCCAGGGTGCGGTGCTGGAGACTAGGAAGCAGGGCACCATTGATGGGTATGCCCGGGCTTTTGTGCGGTACCAGCGGTGGTGTGTTGAGAGGGACCCCCCTCGGACTGCGGTGTTGGCTGACCCGGTTACGGTGGCCTTGTATCTGCAGTATGTGGCCAATGCGGCCAAGACTTTCTCTGTGGTTAAGACGGCCTCTGGTATGATTTTTCGGGCCCATGAGTATGCTCTGGTTCCAGCAGACAGGAACCCCACTGGCCATAGGCTTGTGGCCGCGGTCCGTGAGGCGGCCCACCGCCGGTTGGGTGACAGGAGGTTGGCTAGGAAGAAGCCGCTTGAGTATGAGTTTGTGGTTCGGGGTGCGGTGTTCTGGGTTCGGTCTGGGGGAGTGACTAGCTAGGCGGATGTTTGCTACGGTTACGGTGTCTATGTGGGTGGCATTCATGCGGTATGACTGTGCGGGGTCCTTGCGGGTGGTGGATGTACGGTTCTTTGAGACCCACATGCATGTGCCTGTTCCTCGAGCAGAGGAAGACGGATAAGTATCGGTTCGGCCAGGTGATTGAGGTGGTCAGGGCGGCCCCGGGGCAGGAGTTGTGCCCGGTTGAGTTGCTCCAGCAGTGGGTTGATATTCAGATTAGCAGGGGGGTCCTGCCGCATGAGCCTCTGTTCCAGCAGATTGATGGTAGGCGGTTTGCCCGTCGGCCGGGGGAGGATTGCTGGAATCTGTATAGGCAGCCCTGACAGGCAGGTCCCTATGGCAGACCCCTAGGACCAACACTGGACTGCTGACTGATCTATAGGTTCGTGCTGTGACACACGCTGTGTCACAGGTAGGCTAGTTTCCGAGACCGTTGCGAGACCGTTCCGGGTATATCTAGCTTAGGGTTTATTTATCTGAAGAGAGTTTATCCATACAGTTCGGGACCCTCTGATATCTAGTGAACTAGGATATTCCGGTAGGTCGTGGCCCCATCCACGCTTTATTCCACTTGCTAGTTTGGCCATGATTGGCTAAACGGCCGCTCGGAGAGGTGGTGCGCGTTTGCGCGTTTGGGCATCAGTGGGAATTATGAGATGAGCAGCTTGCGGTGAGCGACTTGAGCCGCAGCTATGGGGTACCGGCTTGGATCGGGTTTCGTCGACGCAATGTTCATTCACAGTTTTCTGCTAGTCTTGATCCTGCTGGCTACCGATTTTTGGGCTGGTGACCTTGGCACCTTTGACCTCGACGACATCTTCCTTTGTCCCTCGCTCGCATGGCTCGACCGCTCGTTCCGTATCTGTGACGTCGCATTTTCTCCGCGACCCTACCCAAACGTGCTACAGCGTACCGCCTCCCCTCAGGCTTGTCTAGAGATGGGAGTCACAACGAGGTCCAAGAAGTCCCTCACGAGGGACAGCGACATCGACGCCTCTCTGAGGTTGATCGACGGGGTACGGAACACGCCAACAGCAGCTACGCCTTCTGTTTCTACCCCCAACCCTGCATCGAACGAGGACGCGGACGTGGCCGTCAGACGTTACTTGCAGGAACAATGCAAGCTGGTGGACGAGATTTACAAGGCGCGTCTACATCGAGCTTGGGCCAAGAGTATCCGTGAGGATATTCTTCTTGGCGACAAGAAGCATCATTTTCGCGGTACGGACGACGCTGGCCTTCTGTCCGACCTGGTGGTGCAGCTGCGTACGGAGTTTCAGTCGGCTGGTCTGGAGCTGCGTGCCTTTGACCTCGACGACCCTCTGGCACCCGTGGTCAACAGGGTGAATGGGCTTCTCTACGACGTTCTTGCCCTGGTGATTGAGAAACACAGCAACGCGTTCGTCTGGCTGACTGGTACCGATTCTTCGACTGCCCGAGATGGACGGCGAGCCCTTGTCGACATCATCAAGGGTTGTGTTCCAGTGGCGCTACGAGAGTCGCAGCAGGAGGAGCACGCCGCGTTGCGTTATCCCGCAAATGTTGACCCGCAGCCGATCTTGGCTAAGGAGCAACGTTTGGTGCGGGATAACCGAGCTTCCGACTGGACACCGACCGAGGCCACGAGGAAGTTATCCCTCTACACCCGACTCGACCCCGTGTTCTACGCTGCGGTGAAGGTCCGCTATCCCATGGCCGCTGACTTGACTCATGTGTCACTAGTTTCGCTCCGTTCCATGGTTGTGGAAATTTACCAGGCTTGGGCACAGACGGGCGGGGGGAAGGCGGCTTCTGGCGCGGACGGCATCTCCGCGCACCTGTCTAGCAGCGAGTACGACGCACTGCTGCAGAAGATCACGGAGCTGAAGGAGCTCGTTCAGAGGCAACACGGTGAGGCCACTCCGGTGGTGCGGCAACAGCGGGAGCGGGTGCAGCAGCGGCAGCAGCAGCAGCGGGGGCAGCAGCCGCGAGGATTCCGTGTGGGGACCCACAAAGCCCCACCAGTGGGATTCGACCGCGACGATCAACGGGCGAAGCCGTTCTGCGGTAGGTGCAAGAAGGCGGGCAAAGGTGAGAGCTATCACTTTTACCGCGACTGCCCGTTGGGCGGGCGCCAACACCCGCCCACCTCTGCTGCAGCGTTCTGTGTTCCCATCGACGAGGAGGACGCGGAGGGGGTGCACGCGCTCGCTATGTGCGCGTTGTTCCAGCAGGCAGCGGATGATGGAGCGGATTCCTTCGCACGTGCGGCCGCCGTGTACGGGCCGCCCGCGGTGCTTTGTGCGGGAGCGGTGGGCGGCATCGACGTGTCCGCCTACGGCTTCACCGTGGAGCAGCAGCCGGCTTCCGAGGGGGATGACATTCTCCGCCGGCTCGACGATCTTGCCGCGGAGGTTCACTCCGCGGCCAACCCGCAGGTACATTACACCCACGCATCTTTCCCGCCTCCTGCCGGCATCGGGCAGGAGGCTTCGGCTCTGGTGTGCGGGCCCGCCCCAGCGGTGGCCGCACCGGAGGAGCAGGTTCCGGCAGGTGGTGCGGCGGCATCGGCATCCGCCGTGCCGGCCCCTGCTATCACACTGAGAAATAAACGCGGTAAACTGGTGGTAAAATGTGGTAAACTGGTGGTAAAATGTGGTAAATTGGTGGTTTACCGCCATTATACTAATAGTGGCGATATAAATCCCGTGGGTAATTTCCTATTGGTCAGTAGGCGTTTTTGTTTCCACGATTTTACCACATTTACTTATAGCGCGGTAATTATATATTATTGTTTACCATTGCTGTATATAATTTACCATGGTACCCCCCTACGACCGGTAAATTGGCCCCCAATGGTAAAATTACCACATATGACCGGTAAATTGACCCCAATGGTAAAATTACCACATATGACCGGTAAATTTACCACGGTATGACCACGGTTGGACACGTGGCAGGCAGGATGCACTGTGATACGGACACGTGTGCAAGATTAGTCCACGTGGCAATCAGGCATGGAATGTTACATAACTGTTACCAGATATGCTTGGTAGGTAAGTATGTGGCTTGGCAAGTCCCGGCCCCGTCCTGGGCTTTGCAAGTAAGGTCACACTAGAAGCAATAAGGAGAGAGGAATGAAGGAAGGACGCATGCTGCTGGTTTCTAGCTTGCCGTTGCTAAGGTCTTGAGCATCGTGCAGATTTCATTCCTGGCCAAAGGTAGATGGCGTGGAGGGGGATTTTAAATCCCGGAGGACGGTGGCAGATACACTTGGTCTCAAGGCGTGACGCCGGCATCAGCAGGGTATGTTTGGCATCCTCGTTCAAGACAAAGACGGCACGGCTGTTCATGCGCGCGTTTTTGATAGTCGGGTATGCCGTCACCATGGCTAGACGGCACACAGCGCAATGTGTGGCCGGGTCCCAGATCAGATAGTAAGCTTCCACGCGGCCGTATTCAAATGCATCGGCTTCGGAGGATGCTAAGGCTACGTTGTAGGAGATTCTGGTTACTGCCCTGGTGTACATCGTGGACGTGAAGTCCTCGTCGCCGTGCCGCATTCGTGGAAAACATAGGACGTCCAAGGCGTCCCGTTCTCGCTCGTATCGCTCACCGTGCATGGCACGCAAGGAAGCCGCCAGGCCCGGCAGCAGCCTTCCTTCCGCATCGGCGCTTAGCGCGGATACAGCCACGCCACCGCGGATGATGTGATGACCGACATCCATGAAGCGACACGCGAGCCCCGGGTCATCGCGGAAACCCGGGCCGTCCTCTTTCACCGAGTGCGCGACATAGTCTGGAAGGAACCGGATCCCGGGGTACAAGTGGGCCATGTCATCTACACGGTCTTTCAGCAAGTAGGCGTTACCGATGCATGAATCGATGGCCTTCCCCCCACCGGCTCCGGCACCACCCCCTTCGCCTCCCCCAACAGGCGCTCCACCCATAGCTCGATGTTGGAGCTGACAACGCCTACCTTCTCCTCTTGCTTGCACAAGTGTACCACGGCTAGGCGTAGATTCAGCGTCAGCATGTTCATAGGGCACTCGTTCTCAATAATGACTGCGAACTCCCTCATACGCAGCTCCGCTTGTGCGCGAGCCTCTGCGTGCGCGGTCTTCGATTGTGCCGGCGCACACCTGCCGGATGAAATATATCACAGCCTCCCTCAGCTTCCACCAAGCCCTGTCCAACTCTCGGTTGAGACTCCACAGGACGTCCATGAATACCAGCGGGTTGAATATCAAAATGAAGTTGAGCCAGTCCTCCATAGTGTAGTTCCCTGCAAACAAACCAAGCGTTTCGGGCGACATCAGCATGCATGCACCGTTCATTCAATCAATGGTCAACCCATACAACGGGCGGGCCCATGCACACAATGCACGTAGATCTCGCATGCATGGGAAGAACATCTTTCCTGCAATCATGCCTGCCAGCACACCTACCTGCATATTGCACCACGTCCTGGTACTCACGGTGCATGTCGTGCGGGGCACACAGCCCTTTGCCGTTCTTCTGTAGCTGCTTTAGCTGCGCGGCGTTGAAGTAGCACGTGTCATCGCAGTTGGGCACCTTGTGGCGGAACATCTTCACAGTACTCTTCACGACACCGAAGGTCATACAGTGCATGAAAGGCAGCACGTATGCCGACATGGCGGTGAAATATTCCAGGGCCTCCAGGGGACCCTTACCGTAGCGCCCGGTCCGCGTGGGATCAGCGCCCTCCTGGGTTAGCTTGACTAGTTCCTCGTGATCCTCCTGGGTTAATAGCACCGACGGGTCCCAGGCATGAACCGTCTCCCCGTCCGGTAAATAGCTTTGTGCGATAGGCTTGGCATAGCCTAGGCAATACATCCCACCAGTTGGTCCGGGGGTGCCCTCCCACAGGCTCAGGTAATCGTTGCGTCTGGCAGCCACCGGAGCGAACCTTCCCAGATCGTTCCGCGCAACGGTGTCACAGTAGCACAGCACCAGAAACACACTGAACTTATCATGCCACTTGCCAAAGTAACCATCGTATACTCGGAGCGGCGTGCCTTTGTCGTCAGCGTGCCCGTCGCGTAACTCCTTGAGCTCCTTCACGAGGCGCTCTTGGATCACGTCATTGTTCTTCCAGTGCTGCCTAGGGCCCGGAACCACAATTACGAGCCCGGTAAATTCCATCCTAACCCGATCCTGCGAACACCCGCATGGATGCACCGCCAGTCCTCCCTTCCTCAATCACCGGGAAGCCTTCACAGCCAGACACGCTAGCAGGTGTACAACCTACGGCACGCAAGGCGGGACGCAGTGCACCTTGCATACGCCTACACTGCAGAAGCAGACCAGCAGCAGGGGACCACCTGCATGCGTTACACTGGTTAGCCTTATTCTAGTAACAAGGCACATCGCAACGGTTCGAGTTGCAGATTGTGGCGGCGTGTACCCGAGGGTGCAGGTCCGCGCTCCGCATCGCTCCGAACCTCGTGGACCATCCCCTGCACCGTGTGCGCCACATTCCCACCATTACGCCTGGTGGTGTGTCCCCACCCTCACGTGCAACGCATCGTTTGCACCATAGCGCTGTTCAGGTCAGCCATTTCATTCAACATACATCAAGGGGAGGGGGGGGGCTTGGTTGTAGTAGGAGTGCTGGGTGTCGGCTGGACTCACTGTTTGTCGTGCTTCTTCGCCCGTGCGTCATCCTCACCGTATTCCACAGCCATTCCAGCCCGAACCATTCCAGGTTTCATGGGATCCGTGCTTTCTGTTTCCTGCAGCAGCCGGCCCCCAACCGTGCTGTGCTCGTTGATCCGTGCCACCTGCGGGCTGGTCATGACGCATGCGTTTGTAGGCGCTCTCGCCTGCGTATCAGCACGCATCTTTGCAAACTTCGCATTGCGCATCCAGCGTCTGACTAGCCGTTTCACCGGGAAGTAGAAATAGTACTCCTGCGGGCGGTACACCTCACCCCGCGCCGTACGTGTCACACTGTATCTCTCCTCCTCGCACCACCCGACCGGCACTCCCGCCGCATCCCACGCGATGGGAACCCCGCATTTCTCCTGCGCTGGTTTCTTGGTCTCTGCTGGAAACGTTCTGTGATACTTCGGACACACATGCACTGCGTAGTCCCACACGGTCTCGGCACCAATCAGGCGTAGCATGTGCCAGAGCGACCCCGGTAAATTGGTGTTTGCTCCACCCAGCAGCATCTTCAAGATTTTCATGAACGTGTTGAAGTGCGCGTCTGTCCACTGCTGCCGCCGTTTCATGTCCAGCAAATACCACACAGCTTCCTGCAGCGTCACTCCGTGGGGGCTCGCCAGCCCATGCGTTAGAAGCGGATCCATCTTTTTGGGACTGAGTTCGGCCGACTCTGGCGCGTCCAATGTCTCCACTTTCGCTGGCTCCGGCGCGTCCACCGTCACCGCTTTCCCTGCCTCCGGAGGGTCCACCGTCACCTCTTTCGCCGGCACCGGCGCGTACACCGTCACCTCTGCGTGATGAGCCAGCAGCAAGGCGGCCGCCTCTTCCACCTCGATTTCCATGCCCGCCTTTGCAGCTAGTTCCTGCGAGTGGCCGTCCCCTCCTGGCTTAGTTTCTGTGCATATTCTGCGTGCGCTGCATGCCCCTGCGCATGTTGCATGACGTACATACTACAATACGCACTACATGATGTTTCCACGTCCTGTCCGAGCAGGGCGTACATCGTAAAGAAAGTCCGGGATGGAGAGGAGGTCCGCCTCCGCATCACCACCTTCGTCCGTCTCCTCCACGATGTCTTCTTCCGGGATGTCCGGCAAATCCAACACCTCCTCCCAGTATGCATTTTCGGCTGGGGTGGGGGCATCTGACGACCCCCCTTCCTCGCAAAGACTCAATCCCATATATCCCACGGCCTGTGCGTCCGCCAGGTCGTGGTTCGTATCATTCCCATCTGCGCCGGCTCCTCCCACCAGGGTATACCGCATTCTCTTGTTGGGTATCCTCGCCTGCTGAGAATCATCATCCGCTGTTTCCGCAAACACTGGGGCCGCCTCCATCTGGTGGCCAGCGGAGATGGCAATGACACGGTGCCTTTGATCAAACTGAACTCCCAGAGATTGCATGTGGCCTATGAGCACGTCAATCCGTCCCTTGTGCTCCTTTCCGGCGCGCCCTACCTGATCAGGTATGCCCAGCGTGCACAAGTCGTCGGGGGTGAAGAGGGAGCGAATGCTTGGGCGCTTGATGTCACGGTAAGCGCGTTGCGCCAACTCCAGTAGCCGGGCGTCGGTCACGTGCCGGTTATCCCACGCGGTTGGGAGCTGCGCTGTTTGGCACGTGACGGCTTCCCCCCCGGCTCGCCGTTTCCCCCGCGCGCCGTCCACCGGGCTCGCCCCCCCACCTGCTAGCTCTCTGGGGCCCACAGGCGGTCCCCGGAAGCTTGTTATCCGCATCCTCTTATCGATCATGCACCCGAGAGTTGTCAATCTTTCAGCAAGCTGACCAAGCTGACGGAGCTTTGCGTCCTTTTGCGTCCTCGTGAGGCGGCCGCCGGCCTTCCTTGGGATCCATCCGATGTCCACACCAAACCGTGACACTTTGGGTTGCTTGCCTTGCCCAATATCCAGGCTTTGCACCTGGGTTGACTTTGGGTTGACCCATGTATGCTGCCACGCATACCACAAAATACACGTTCAACGCTAGGGATCACAACCCCCATCGCGCGCAGCCTCCCCGCACCCTTTGTCCCTGGGTCCTCTGGTCCTTGCGTGCACACTATGCACCTGTCTACTGTACGCGCACCCTCACCCATCCCTCCCCACTCACGACTCGCAGCGCCGCTGCTCACCCTTTGGCCGCTGATTCGCAACCGCAGATGAAGCAGCCTATAACACGGCGCCGGGGAGAGCGCCGCACGCGCCACGCGCCTGATTCGGCGCGGAGCGGAGCAGCCTCCCCGCACCCTTTGCCCCTGGGTCCTCTGGTCCTTGCATGCACACTCTGCACCTATCTACTGTACGCGCACCCTCGCCCATCCCTCCCCACCCACGACTGGTTGGCCAGCAGCCTCCCCGCACCCTTTGTCCCTGGGTCCTATGGTCCTTGCGTGCACACTATGCACCTATCTACCGTACGCGCACCCTCGCGCATGCATCCCCAGCGACGATCGCAACCACAGGTTGACACTTTGAAGGACACCGAAAACATCCACATGATCACTTTTAACCCCTATGGAGCGGATGGAATTTTTTGCCAAAAGCACCAGTTTCACAAATGTGTCGTTTTCACGGTATATGGTGCCTTGGTAAGTGTGGGTGATTCGTTACATGTTTCATAACTCCTATAAAGTGATTTTGGTCCATAAAATACATGATCGCATGATATATACAACGATATATCGGTGATATACAAGCCAAAAAACACGTTTTACAGGAATCAAAAGTGTCAAAAATCAGTTCTCACAACCGCTTATTCGAGTATTAGGTCGCCCCTCGACCATAAAACAATCGCCTTTACTAATGCCTTGAAATCGGTAATGGTGGCTGTAGTTAAACGCACCAATACATCGAAATATTCAAGCAATAAGGTGAAAAAAACACCAAAAAACAACGAAAAAACATCATTTGTCAAATGTTTTCCATACTTAAGGCCATATTGTGTGTTTTCAGGGGAAATCGACTGTTGGGAAAGTAAGTATTGCCCATATGAGGTGCATGGTCATTTTATATGATAGTGGGCATCGAACCAACAAATCCTTGTCGATGAATGGCATCTACACCTCGTTTTTTCACACTTTAAGATACTTTTGACCAAAATTTCATGCCTAGAAATAAGCAACTTTGGGGATTTTGCTACAACAAAATTACCCTTGGGTGAGATATATATACTAAGTATATGTGTAGAATAAATTGTTGAGTATTAGATATACCTATTGCATCGGGTGTGCGAAGCTTGTATGGCCGATTCCGACAAGTGCTATCGGGCTGAGAAATGAATACAAGCTTAGAGTTTGAAGTGGTTGTACCGTATACGGTACAAACCGCTCCATAGGGGTTAAAGAACAAATAACAAGTTGTAAGTTAACAACCTAACAAAAGGCCAGCGGAGACTCAGTAGCATTTACATAATGTACTATTCACATAATGTACACACATGTTGAAAAGAGGTTCACTCAAACCACTTCTGCCTACAGCATGGGCACGTCACCCACCTCGAGGAGGCAAGGGTTTCTACAAGCAAAGAAAAACACCAAATATGCATGTATTTCTCTTTACACTCGCATCCTAGGCCACCGCAGTCCACTACATCCTCCGGATCCACTTCCTCTAAACACACTATGCAGAACCTACGCCTCCTCGGATCTGGGGAAAAAGATTCTCTGGACGTCCTCCCACGTGTATTCCTCCTCCATTGCATCTCCCTGTGCAAGCCCGTGACCTAGGGTCAATTTGCCATAACGTCACGCAGTTCCTCCTAAACATCCTGCTATAACCAGCCGCCGTGCCACCATGCACACCGGCCTCCCCGCGCCCATGGTTCTTGTTTATTATTATTATTTATTTGTATATTTCTACACAATACGCACACACAATACGCACGCATACATCTGTTATAAACGTATGTCTTCATCAATTACGGTTGGTGAGGTATGTTTTTGCCTAGTTGTCCACTACTTGGATTTCACTATGCGGCAGCCACGGTCTTTCTCTACCGAAAAGTGTAGGACACCAGCTAGCACCTCATGCTGCCACAGCTCCTCCTCGTCCCCGTCCCAAGGGTATCGAACTTTATACAGCAGCCGGGGCTGCCCTTCTGCAGGCACGGTGACCCGATGCACTTCTGGGAACCCGTGGTCAATGGCACCGGGAGGGATGAACTGCCGCTCAGAAACATAAAAATTGATACCCCTACCCGGCGGCGAGGTGACGATCGGTACGTAACCCGTGACCCAAGGACCTTCGTATTCTTCTACTTCGCCGCCCACCTCGTTGACCCACTTGGCGGACAACACTTGCGCACCATACCATGTCCGTCCATAAGCTGACGGATATGGATACAGCCGTCGCGCTACATAAGACCCTACATATGGCCAGCCGTCGCTGGTCGCCTGGTCATATGCCCGTCCGACGGCAGCCTTCCACAAAGCCTGTCCCACCCATGACTCGCGGTTCACCACTTGGCCGCTGATTCGCAACCGCAGATGAGGCAGCATAGGGCATGGCGCCGGGGAGACCGCCGCACGCGCCACGCGCCTGATTCGGCGCGGAGCGGAGCAGCCTCCCCGCACCCTTGGTCCCTGGGTCCTATGGTCCTTGCGGGCACGCTTTGCACCTATCTACCGTACGCGCACCCTCCGCCATCCCTCCCCACCCACCACTCGCAGCGCCGCTGCTCACACTTTGGCCGCTGATTCGCAACCGCAGATGAAGCAGCATAAGGCACGGCGCCGGGGAGAGCGCCACACGCGCCAAGCGCCTGATTCGGCGCGGAGCGGAGCAGCCTCCCCGCACCCTTTGTCCCTGGGACCTATGCTCCTTGCGTGCACGCTATGCACCTATCTACCGTACGCGCACCCTCGCGCATTCCTCCCCACCCACCACTCGCAGCGCCGCTGCTCACCCTGTGGCCGCTGATTCGCAACCGCAGATGAAGCAGCATAAGGCACGGCGCCGGGGAGAGCGCCGCACGCGCCACGCGCCTGATTCGGCGCGGAGCGGAGCGGCCTCCCCGCACCCTCGGTCCCTGGGTCCTATGGTCCTTGCGGGCACGCTTTGCACCTATCTACCGTACGCGCACCCTCCGCCATCCCTCCCCACCCACCACTCGCAGCGCCGCTGCTCACCCTTTGGCCGCTGATTCGCAACCGCAGATGAAGCAGCATAAGGCACGGCGCCGGGGAGAGCGCCGCACGCGCCACGCGCCTGATTCGGCGCGGAGCGGAGCAGCCTCCCCACACCCTTGGTCCCTGGGTCCTATAGTCCTTGCGGGCACGCTTTGCACCTATCTACCGTACGCGCACCCTCCGCCATCCCTCCCCACCCACCACTCGCAGCGCCGCTGCTCACTCTTTGGCCGCTGATTCGCAACCGCCGATGAAGCAGCATAAGGCACGGCGCCGGGGAGAGCGCCGCACGCGCCACGCGCCTGATTCGGCGCGGAGCGGAGCAGCCTCCCCGCACCCTTGGTCCCTGGGTCCTATGGTCCTTGCGCGCACGCTTTGCACCTATCTACCGTACGCGCACCCTCCGCCATCCCTCCCCACCCACCACTCGCAGCGCCGCTGCTCACTCTTTGGCCGCTGATTCGCAACCGCAGATGAAGCAGCATAAGGCACGGCGCCAAGGAGAGCGCCGCACGCGCCACGCGCCTGATTCGGCGCGGAGCGGAGCAGCCTCCCCGCACCCTTGGTCCCTGGGTCCTATGCTCCTTGCGTGCACGCTTTGCACCTATCTACCGTACGCGCACCCTCCGCCATCCCTCCCCACCCACGCCCTGCAGCGCCGCTGCTCACCCTTTGGCCGCTGATTCGCAACCGTAGGAAGCATGATATGAAACTTACGACAGACGGACTGGTTTGAGCAGAGGCCACAGGCCCACATGCAACGAGGGAGGAAAGAGAAAAACAGGAAACATGATTCTACGAAACTTAGGACGGACGGACTGCTTTGAGCAGAGGCCACAGGCCCAGGGCATAGCGCACTGGATAATAACTTTCATTTCACGATACTACATAGTAACATCGTCTGCAGCATACGTATTCAGGATTATCCGGCACGCCACGATGGTAGACGGTAACTACTATGCTTCTATGACAACCGCGCTAACGAAGCTTGCTGTTAATCCTATACACGAAGTCTTTGATAGTGCCGTTTAAAATCACGTGCCAGAAGAGAGGACTCGTATCCTGGAAACACGCAGGCGTAGTGTATCACATGGTGTGCGCTCACGTCAGGTCAACAAAAGTGCCCGTGGGCGTGGGCAGAACCCACTCCACTGCAATGCCGTAACCATGCAAGTCGACAAGTCTATGCAAGCAGGGCGAACTATCCCTTCGCCTATATAGGTCAACATGAGTCCCGCCGCGCGAAAGTCTCAACACCAGAACCGTGCTGTGTACTCGTTCCGCATAGACTGTCAGGGTGTTGTTCACCAGGTAGCCCCAATGACACCGGTGTTGGTCACACAAATATTTCTTTTGTTGAGGAGTAATGCCCGTCTGGGTAGAGCCCCAACCCACAGACTTGGCCATCGCGGCCACAGTTCCCTTCAAGGCCTGCTCACTAAACTGGCCGGTAGTTGCCGCTGCTAGCGACCATATGAAACACTTGCCATCGCCGGGGACTATTACAAGCAGCCATGTGCGTAGAGAGCAGCGAGAGCGGCCCTACAAAAACACGCGAACGGACACTGTCACAGGGGCATACACTCGATGGCTGTGGAAGCATGCGCAGCTCGGGACCGACATCGCCAGGTATCCATGGCCCTGTCGATGGCCCGGGGAGAGCCACTCTTTGGCCGCTGCTCACCCTTTGGCCGCTGATTCGCAACCGCAGATGACGCAGCATAAGGCACGGCGCCGGGGAGAGTGCCGCACGCGCCACGCGCCTGATTCGGCGCGGAGCGGAGCAGCCTCCCCGCACGCTTTGTCCCTGGGTCCTATGGTCCTTGCGTGCACACTATGCACCTATCTACCGTACACACACCCTCGCGCATCCCTCCCCACCCACGACCTGCAGCGCCGCTGCTCACCCTTTGACCGCTGATTCGCAACCGCAGATGAAGCAGCATAAGGCACAGCGCCTGGGAGAGCGCTGCACGCGCCACGCGCCTGATTCGGCGCGGAGCGGAGCAGCCTCCCCGCACCCTTTGTCCCTGGGTCCTATGGTCCTTGCGTGCACACTATGCACCTATCTACCGTACACACACCCTCGCGCATCCCTCCCCACCCACGACCTGCAGCGCCGCTGCTCACCCTTTGGCCGCTGATTCGCAACCGCAGATGAAGCAGCATAAGGCACAGCGCCGGGGAGAGCGCCGCACGCGCCACGCGCCTGATTCGGCGCGGAGCGGAGCAGCCTCCCCGCACCCTTTGTCCCTGGGTCCTATGGTCCTTGCGTGCAGACTATGCACCTATCTACCGTACGCGCACCCTCGCGCATCCCTCCCCACCCACCACTCGCGGCGCCGCTGCTCACCCTTTGGCCGCTGATTCGCAACCGCAGATGAAGCAGCATAAGGCACAGCGCCGGGGAGAGCGCTGCACGCGCCACGCGCCTGATTCGGCGCGGAGCGGAGCAGCCTCCCCGCACCCTTTGTCCCTGGGTCCTATGGTCCTTGCGTGCACACTATGCACCTATCTACCGTACGCGCACCCTCGCGCATCCCTCCCCACCCACGACCTGCAGCGCCGCTGCTCACCCTTTGGCCGCTGATTCGCAACCGCAGATGAAGCAGGATAAGGCACAGCGCCGGGGAGAGTGCGGCACGCGCCACGCGCCTGATTCGGCGCGGAGCGGAGCAGCCTCCCCGCACCCTTTGTCCCTGGGTCCTATGGTCCTTGCGTGCACACTATGCACCTATCTACGGTACGCGCACCCTCGCACATCCCTCCCCACCCACGACCTGCAGCGCCGCTGCTCACCCTTTGGCCGCTGATTCGCAACCGCAGGAAGCATGATATGAAACTTACGACAGACGGACTGGTTTGAGCAGAGGCCACAGGCCCACATGCAACGAGGGAGGAAAAAGAAACACAGGAAACATGATTCTATGAAACTTAGGACGGACGGACTGGTTTGAGCAGAGGCCACAGGCCCACATGCATCAAGTCGAGCAGAGGCCGCATACATGAAGCAGGATAAGGCACAGCGCCGGGGAGAGCGCCGCACGCGCCACGCGCCTGATTCGGCGCGGAGCGGAGCAGCCTCCCCGCACGCTTTGTCCCTGGGTCCTATGGTCCTTGCGGGCACCCTATGCACCTTTCTACAAAGAAATAAACAAAGATATATGCCGGGGAAAAAAAAACAATCCCACCCATGACTCGCTGTTCACCCCTTGGCCGCTGATTCGCAACCGCAGATGAACAGTCGCCCGACAGGCTGCTGACCAGGCACCCGCGGAGTGGCGGCTGCGTTCACTAGATGAAGGGCGGGCGGGCGGGATCCCGTACGGGAAGGGAGGGGAAGGAAAAGTTCACGGTCTTACCGGGTTTTCCTCGACCACTCCTCCAGCGACCGGGGGAGGCCGCCT
Organism: Cymbomonas tetramitiformis; assembly: GCA_001247695.2. Taxonomy (NCBI): domain Eukaryota; kingdom Viridiplantae; phylum Chlorophyta; class Pyramimonadophyceae; order Pyramimonadales; family Pyramimonadaceae; genus Cymbomonas; species Cymbomonas tetramitiformis. The sequence goes on from LGRX02003685.1 coordinate 22,489, forward strand.
CCCTGCACGGTTGCAGCTTCGGAGGCCTGCGCACCAGTTCACGAAAGCATGTTTGAATCCACTGCGGAAACCATGGGATATTCCCACAGCAGTGGCATCCCACAGCGTGCATGCCGGAATACAGGGGAGTCCGCATACCTGAATGAATACGCACAGCCGGTGACTTTTCCTAAGCACGTGATTCCGCACCAGGGCGCAGTCACCGGCTGTGTGTATCCACATATTCGCTGACCACCTATTTACGAAGAAACTTTCAGGAGCCGTCCGCTCTTTGAGTCGAACAGCGGTTAACTAATTAAGCCACGAACCTATCCAACATGCACATCCACAAGAGACAAGCATGGGGCACGTAACCTTTGGAGCGAGTGCGGCATGGCCTGCATACCTGAATGAATACGCACAGCCGGTGACTTTTCCTAAGCACGTGATTCCGCACCAGGGCGCAGTCACCGGCTGTGTGTATCCACATATTCGCTGACCACCTATTTACGCAGAAACTTTCAGGAGCCGTCCGCTCTTTGAGTCGAACAGCGGTTAACTAATTAAGCCACGAACCTATCCAACATGCACATCCACAAGAGACAAGCATGGGGCACGTAACCTTTGGAGCGAGTGCGGCCTGGCCTGCCTCGCTGCCAACCGTGGCCGTCCTTGCCCGTTTAGGTGCACCTTGTTCAGCAGCGCTCGTTGCTCCTGTTCGGGTACTCTCCATTCTTAAGTAACAGTACTCGCTTTTTAAAGTAAACTACCTGTTCTGCATACATTGCAACAGAACTGCTTTCTGTCACCCGCGTGATTCAAGAAAAAAGTAAAACTACTTACCAGCCATTTTCTTTCTCGACCTTCTGCTACTTAAATTAAATAAACAAAAAAATAAACTGTTACAGTTTAACTGTTTTTTGAAAACTTCAACTTCAAAAACCTAACTTGGTTTCTTGGCTACGTTACCTCTATCTCTTACCAGCTATGGTGCGCGTGGCCACTAAAATCGGCTACCTTTCGGCTCCCTACTGGTTTAGCCGAGACAGGTATGATACGATCTGTATGTGACGCATCCCACCTATCTACTGAACGATGATGTATACCCCTGCCTGCGTTCATACCTGGCCGCCATTCGCCAGTCGCTCCACTCCTGTCAATTCTACCTTGGCCACAGACCAGAGAATTGCACATCTACCATTCAGGATCCTCGTTTACCACGGTTTACCAGCTCCGTCTCTATATTTATACTACATTGCGAAGTTTTATATCCATTTACCATTAGGCCACGACCATTTACCATTCCAGATCCTCGTTTACCACGCTCCGTTCTGAAATTACCAGGCTTTTACCATGCTTCAACCTATGTTACCGCAAATTACCAATGATTTACCGTCAGTTTTTTTTTTTTTTTTTTTTTATATATTTTAACGTTTACCACCTGATTACCACCCCACATAGGGGCTTACCGCCGTTTACCACCAGTTTACCACATTTTAACACCAGTTTACCACATTCTACCACGATTCCTTCTCAGTGTGGATGGTCACCGCACCATCCTGAGCCGAAAGTGTTCAGAGCAGCACACTCGTGCGAGGAGCCTGTGGAAGGCAGCTACGGTGCAGGCCATGAGCCCAGAGGAGGTGCAGAAGAGGGGGGACGTTACTCAGTTGAACAGAGCTCAAGTAAAGATTGCCAGTCAGCTGAACTGGGGCTTAGAACTGGTGATGACGGTTCCTCAAGAAGTCAGACGCCTGGCGCACGAGGTGAGTTGCAAGAAGGTCACACAGGTCTGGGACCCATGGGCTGGTACAGGTGTGATTGGCAAGGTGATGTCACTGGAGTGGCCTCACTTGTAGTTCATGAACAACGATTGGAACCCGCAGTTGAAATGGCCCGAAGCCCTCAACGCACTACAGCCGGGCAACTATCGTGCCTGGAAGGAGAAGTATGGAGTGTGTGATGCGGTGGTGACCTCGCCTTGGTTCGCCGTACTGCTGGACATTGCATTGCCATTGGTAGTGCTGGCCAGCAGAGTGGTGGCTTGCATTCACGTGCCATCGCACTATATGACAGATATGACAGAGAGCAGGGCACAGTACTTTCGTAAGTTGTGTCACGCTGGACGCCTGCACGTGATTGGACACTTGGAGCATGGGCCTATTGGTAGAAGATGTATATATGTGGGTTATGGTGTTTCGAAACCCTTTGACGCGAGCAAGGATGCTACGAGGAGGAGAAGCCACTAGAGTGGGTATGTTCACCTTCAGCATGGGCAAGTTCGCACTGGATGGTGCTACAACACCGCGGAGCTGGCGGCGGGGTAGTGCCTGGCGGCACGACTGGTGCCGAGGCTCTCGACTTCTGCCTCTGAGGGCTCGGAACGGTGGGGACTTTTGGTCCCGGCGGCTGCCCAGCGGAGGGGCCACCTTCAGCACCAGGCTGACCGACTGCTGCGACCTGGTCACGCCAACGCACTCGCTTACGCCGTGCTCGGGGTCGTCGCTCCGCGACCAGACCCCGGCCCTGCTGGAGCGCCGCGGCTGCCTGAGCGTGCCAGGTGGGTGGCTTCCCGGCTGCGTGATCCTCTATCGCCTGTCTACGCACCGCTGGCGGAAGCAACGCAAATGCTCCGTTCGCCTCCTGCTTGCTAGCGAAAACGCTGAGAGGGTCAGGATGATCCCCGGCCTCGTCAACCGTACTCGCAAATCCCTTTGGCCTAATATCCTCGACCACCGCCCCTACTCTCCGCAAATGACGCGCCCCTTCCACGTCACTGTAGCCGGACTCGGAGCTGTCCGAAACCAACCCTCCCGGCCCCTCAGACTCCTCTGCTCCGTCCGGCGCCGTTGCGCTGGGACGCACGCTGACTTCACTATCCTCGGACCCGGAAGAGGGTTCTGACGCTAGGCCTGCTACAACATCGTTGGGGGAATCCTCGTCGGAGTCTCCCCCCCCTTGTTGCAAGCTAACGCGCCAAAAGACCCATCGGGGCCGAGGTAGACAACGAAAGCTTGCTCCTCTTTGTTTCGGAGAGCCCGCAGGTCCCGACGAGCTCGACGTTGGCTCAAAATGACTCCCTGCACCAGTGCCATTGCCGTGTCCTTGGAGCGACTGGGGTCCGGGGACCCCGGCGAACAGCCGGTGATGACGACCTCTTCCCTCCCCTTGGTGAACCGGACCGAACCCCAATTCTTATAATCCAGTGTAACCGGGGAAAGGTTTGCCAGCCAAGGACCTCCTAGGATGACATCCACCTTGAGGTCGAGGGGCATTACCCGAGCTCAACCTGCTGGCCGTATGCCCCCTTTGACGTCTCAGCAAGGAGCTTGGGCCTGCGTGCAGGAATTAGCAACATACGTGGTGCCGTCAGCCACTCGAACCCGCATGGCTTGCTCGTGGCGCACCGGCTTGATGCCGGTGAGCTTCTGCAGTGTACTCTTTGCGATAATATTGGTGGACGCTCCCGAATCCACCAACACCTTGACTCTGACGCCCGCAATCCAGGCCCAAAACAGCAACAACGTCGGTGTGCGACTGTGCCTGTCGAAACTCCTCGGGCGCGCTCCCATCGAGGACACCGCTGCCAGGGACTCACACCAGCTCGGACTGATATCGCCGTCCTGCATTATGCAGTCCAGGCGGGTGACTGACGTTTCCGCGTCGGAGTCACAGTCCGGGAGGCAGTAAGTACATGCGTCAGCTAGCAGGCCGATGGCGACTGCTTTCTGGACTGCACTGCGCTCCGGGAAGTCTGGGGGGGGAACCGCGACTTGAACTGATGCTGCAGCCAGTTTAGCCGCTATGTGCTTTCTGACTTGCTCGTCCCGGTGCATCAGCTCATTGTCCTGCTGAAGTTCCCTATTTTCCCTCTCCAACTCCTCCTGCACGAAGGCGTGGAAGTCCGCATGGCGTTCTGTTGAGGTAGAAGCCGGGTCCCTATCCTCCAACTCGTATCTGCGTCGCAATCGAGAGGCTCGAAGCGCCTTGTCTTCAGGAGTCAGCCATGGTCTGCGTTTCGGACCCAAAGCCTGGCGAGCCCTGCTTCTGGTCAACCACGGCCGACTGGGCTTTGAAGTTCTCTCTGGTGGTGAGAGTTCTTCTCCCTCGACGGGCTTGGGCTTGGCTACGCGAACGAACCGTCCGAACTCCTGATCCAAGATGGCTCGGCGTCGGCGATTGAATTCACGTACCCTGACGAGCCGCTTCAGGCGCTTATCTAACTCTTCCCGATTCAACTGGGGCTTACTAGTTGTGGGGCCAAGCTTCTTGCTCATTCGCCTTTGCCCTGCCCTCCAAAGCGCAAGGGACTTGACCGGTCGGACCTCTGACTCTTCCAGCTCCAGATACCTTTCTAGCGCCCTAATGGCGGGACGCAGGCGAGCACCTGGCTGCTGGGCCTTAAAGGCTTTCCTAACTCTGGGGGGTAAACGCTGAGCCCTGAACTTCCAGTGCCCGCGAACTCTCGCAACATCCGACCCCTGGTTCTCCAAGTGCTGTAGGTAGACTGCCCGTGGCTCAACTGTGTGGCTCGACCGGTTTTTATCCCGGGTGTCCGCACCGGTGATCCAACAGAGCAGCTCCCACGGCTCCTCGGGACGCGGAACCGAGGCGGTTGCTGGGGTTCTGGCGGACTTCCAGAAGTTCGCCTGCTCTCTCTGGATGCGTTGCTCGACCTGTTCCCGCTCAGGAGGCTCTGGGCTTCCCGTGCGGGTGGCGGCTAGCATGTCCAAATCTTCCTGTTCACACTCCCCGACCCGACTCTGGTTCCTGAGGTGGCGCCTGGCGCTGCTACTAAGGTGTCTCCCGCACCTTCTCCACCTATCACGCAGCACCTGCATCGCTGTGGACGCCGGCGCGGGGCCCTTTTGTCCCCCCGACCCCGCTGTGACGGGACCCGCGCCCTTTACTGCGGGGAGGACGCCCCGGGCTGGGGAGCGTCGTCCTGGACAAAATCCAATCCGATGGCAGCCAAAGCTTCTTCCATCGACTCGTCCCCTATTAACGCCAGGGTGTCCTCCAGGAGGCACTTGGCCCACTCCTTCGGGCGCTGCTTCGCCTGCGGACAGTCGCGGGCGTAATGATCCATGCTCTTGCACTGACGACAGCCCTCGTACTCTGGGGAGCCGAGTCGTTGCCCTGTGGGTGTCGGCGTGCTAGCGGATGTCGCCATGCATGGCTAGCAGCTCCTCTGTGACATCTACGTGGGTCAGCAGCTGGACCGAGCGGCTCGTCTTATCCTGGCTCTGCCGTAACTCCCGCTCAGCCTCTATGGCCCAGGTCAGGAGTTTGTGGCGGCCTTTACTGGCCGTCCGGCTCAGGGTCAGGACCGAAGAGCCTTGCCTCTCGGCTATAAGGATGACTCTCCTCCTTACCTCCGGTATCAACCCAGTAAGGAATATTTCTAGCAGCTCCTCTTCTGGCACCGGAGTGGTGAGCTCGTGGGCAGCCAGCATGCTCACGATGTCGTGAGCAAGGTGCACCCCGTCCCAGAACTCGCGGACCGTGCGAGTCTGTCTGTCCTGACTTTGACGCACGCGACGCAGGAACGGACCGATCGACGCCATCTCCCCTTGTCGGGCATCACCAGCTGCGCCAAGGGGACCACTATGACGTCCAGGGTGAGGTTCTTACCGTCCCGAGCTTCCTTCAACACCGAAGAAAGCTCGCGGTACTCGGAGCTTAGTTTGCCGAAGCAGTGTCTGGCCACTTCCGACAGCAGGGAGTGGTCTGACAACACCGTCTCCTCACCCCCGCCCTCTAGTGTGCCCAGACGCGCCATCTCCATGGCGTAGCGCACCGGCTCCAGTTCCCGAACCTCCCTGACCTGCCGAACAAATCGGAGGAGCCGACCAAAGACGTGGGACGACCCCTCCACCTCTGTGTGGTATCTGTCCACCGCCTTCTCCATGGCTCTGAGGGCCTCCTTAAGAGCGTGCTGCTCGTCCTTACGACTGTAATGGCTTCGGGACTCCCTGTAACGAGAGGACGAGAAGGTGAACTGGCTGTCGCCATCCCCGTCCTCACCCGGCCCATCGCCGCCAGGATCCTCGCCCGGATCTCCTGGCCCTCCAGGGTCACCGCCCCCCGAGCCTCCGGGACCTCCATGACTGCTGACACCGGGCACCTCCGGAAGCTCGTTTGGCTCCGAGTGCTCAGGTTGAGGGACCATCCCCCCCCGTCTCCTGGTGTGTCCGCTGCCGCAGCAAGCGGAGGCGGTGACACAAAGAGGTCCCTGCCCCGGGGCAAGATCACCACCTCGTCGGCCATGGCCTCCAGCTTCTGGAACCACATCTGCCCCGGCCAGTAGGGCGCCACCACCGTGGCGGCGCACTTCTCTTCCCGCAGCTTGTGCGCCACCTCGTCGAGGAGGGACCACGGGGGGTTGACCCAATTGACCTCTCCTAGCCAGGAAAAGGCCAAAAAAGAGTCCACGCCCTCGCACCCCGGGTCGTGCCACTGTGCGTAGTAGCGCGGCAGCTGGGCGGAGAACTCCGAGGCGAAGCGGTCCACGGTGTGCTGGTGCCATTCCCGCTCCGCCCACTGAAACCACCTGCGGTTCAGCCGCCAGTCGTCCAGGTCCCGGTCCCGAGACAAGCGGTCGGCCCACTCGTTTGCCTCGCTTCTGATGTACCTCGCCTGGAGCTCGATGTCGTTTAAGTCCAGCAGGATCCACAGGCGCCGCATCCGCCGCATCAGCTCCGGGTTGCGCGACGTGAAGTGCGAGAGCATGGCCACCACCGCCTGGTTGTCGCAGTAGAGGCGCACCACCTTGCCGGTGAGCTCTCTCAGGAAGGATTGCACCGTCTTGTACACGGCCTCCAACTCCAGGTGCGTGATGTGTAGATGCCGTACAGTAATCGCTCACCTTTAAGAAAACCGGAGATTTTGGGCCAGTCAGCCATTCCCATCGACTTGGGTACCCCCCCCCCCGCCAGCGTCGCGTCCTAAGAGAATCGCTAAGAATAAGGAATTTCGGATTTCGAGCCAGCCAGCTAATTTCTTAAACTCATCCACGTCCACGTAACTCAGCCCAGCAGCTTTCTTAAAATTTAGAGAGTCCGCCACTGTTACCAACTGTTAAACTGTACAGTATGCACCCAGAGAGCCGTGCGCAGCTCAAAGAATTGAAGCAAGACTATATATGACGACGCGATTATTTCTGAAGCTGACTACTTAGAACTTTAAGATATCGTGCTGAACGCTCGCTGCCAAGTCAAAAAATTCCCATTTTTCATAGAATTTAAGAGAATCCACTCTCGGTGATCTGCCAGCAACCAATTTCCTTATTTTGGAGAATTTCCTTAGCAAAAAAGACCAGCCAGCTATTCTCGTCAACTTGGGTACCCCCCACCCCCCAAAACGCTGGCTGCTTCCTTAACGTCGAGTTTCCTTAAAGGTGAGCGATTACTGTAGCTCGTCGGACCAGAATCCTCTTGCCGCGTGCTTGAGGTTCAGCACCCCGCCCCATGCGAACAGAGACGCGTCGGTGTGCACCTTCGCTCTCGTGGGGCTGCGCCAGATCTTGCGACCGTTCCACCGGCTCTGAGCCGGCAGCCTGAGCCACCACTCGATGTCGCTCCACGCCTGCCGTGTGAGCTTCACCTTCGCGCCCCATCCCCGCCTCGTGGAGAGCACGAAGTGGAGCTCCCTGAGATACAATCTCGCCGGAGGGACTGCCAGATACACAGACTGACAGAGCCCCGTGAACGGTGCCAGCTTCCGAGCTGGGAGCCACCTCCGCTGTCGCGACGCCTCGCTGAGAAGCGCCTTGGACTGCAGGTGAATCTTCTGCAGCCTCGCCGGTGTCACGCGGAACTGTCCCGCCTTGCGGTCCACCTCGAGCCCGAGGTGCTCCACCAGCTGCGTCGGCTCCCATTGCCCCTTTTTCTCGTTGCGCGACAATCCGAGTCTCACCAAGACCCGAGATGTCAGCTCGCGCGCCCTGAGCGCCTCGATCCTGCTGCTTAGCAGCAACAGGAAGGCGTTCATGTAAGGGAGCACCCGCGCCCCCTACTGATGCTCCTCGCGGCCGCATCCTCCAGCTCGTCTGCGAACTGCCCAACGTCGTCGCACCTTGCTTCCGCTTTGCGGCTTCCGCACCTCCCGCCGATCCTCCGCGGATCTCGGAGAACGAAGGCACTCCACGAGCACCTTCATGACCTTGACGAAGATTCGTGGCGAGTCGTTCCAGCCGAAGGGAAGGGCGCCGCACTGGAATAACTCCCCCCGCACGTCGAACTGCATGTACTCCTGGAAGGCGGGGTCGATCCCCACGACATGGTACCCGTCCTGGAGGTCGAAGCTGATACACCAGTCGTTCGGCTTGGCGAGCCGACGCAACTTCTTGAGGGTCTCCATCTTGCACCGCGACTTCACGCAATGCGCGTTCAGCCAGCGGAAGTCCATCACAAGACGCCACTTGTTCGTCCCCGGCTTCGGCACCAGGAACACTCGGGATACGTGTCGTCGCCTCCTCGCTCGCACCCATGCGCCCGTTTTGAGACACCTCTCCGTCTCTGCGGCCATCCACTCCAGCTGCGGAGGGGTGGCGTCGGCCAGAGACACTCCGTGATCGAAAGGCTGGGGCGCCTTGTCGACCCAACGCATCTTGGCCCCTTTGCTGATCCACTCCATCACCTCGGAGTTCGCGCCAGCTGCGCGCCATGCCCCCCTTCGACTCCGCACCCTTTCCTGTAGGGTGGGCTCTTTCCGTTGGACGCCCCGAGGGGCGGAAGGCGTCCAACCTTTCCGTGATCGGAAAGTTAGGTCTGGGCTTGGGCGCCTCGCCCAAGCCCTGACCCTTTACCTCCCTTGCCGCTGCCGCGGCCACCTTCACCTTTTCCAGCGCCTTTGCCCTTGCCTGCTTGACGGTCACGAAAAGTCGAAACTTTGGCGCTGGCCTTGGCGTGCGTGTTCATCACTGCCTTCGCCTTCGTGGTGTCGAATTCCTTCAACCACTTCGTGAGCACTGAGTCGCTCACCAACCCGTCGCTGCCTGCGTACACCTTCTCCTCGATGAAGGCCAACTTCGCCCGCAACGCCTCAGCTCCGCCGTGCGACGTTGCATCAGACTCCATGCTCGCCCTGAGTTGCAACATGGTGTAACGGTTGTTCAGGAGCGAAAAAACGCCCTTAAACGTGTTGTGCGCTGCGAAAACGCGCTCACTCAATTCCTCTACCGTTGGGGGATCCTTTTCATCTTGACACCAGTCCAGGGTCACCTCGGAAAACGCAATCGCATCGTGCATGTACAACAGCGCAAATGGCAAGCACCAACTGCTCGTAACGCATGGACGAGTTGGTGCGTTTGGAGAGGGCGTCGTAGGTCCGTGTCGTTGTACAGGTCGTACATCTGCGGCATGTCCGTCTCCAGTTGTTGCAGGTCTCGCATGGAACGGATTCCCTTCAACGTGTGGAACATACGGGAGCTTTTTTAATGCCTCGAACTCCGCGTCTCCGCTCTGAGCGGAACCACCAGCCTGCGAAGCGGCTTTCGCTGCCGCCTCCTCCGCGACTTCAACTCTCGCTGCGAGAGTCTCCATCTGCTTCATCACGAGCTTCATTATTTTCACGGAGGGAGAGATCTGACCCCCCCCATAAGGTGGGGGTGTGTCTCCTGTGCTTCCCCCTTCGCCGAGCAGTGTCACAAGTCACCTGCGTGTGTCACCGTGACTGTCCGTGCACAAGCATAAAACCCTGAGTATTTTATGTTATGCATCTTAGTCACCTGAAAGCCTGTGCTTCCTGCTGTGTTCCGACTGTAGTGCATATATATTACTTATATATATACCCGACCGACCGCGTTATCACGTCTTTCATCAGGTTACGGGCTGACCACTTCTGTGGTGGCACTGTTTCTTTTGGGCTGCTAATTTCCGTCTCGCCGAACGTACCGGCTACCGAGAGTCTCGTCGAACTTTACCGACTACCGCAACCGCATCACCGATTTTACCCTCACCGATTACCGACACCGAGAGTCTCGTCGAACTTACCGACTACCGCACCGACAATTTCAACAACATGTCTAGAATTACGTTTACTACAAAACCCAAGGGGGTCCTTCGAGGTTTGATTACTCCGAAGCGCCCCTCACCGGCAACATCAGCCAGTGGCTCAGTGTCTGGTGGTGCACCTGAGGATTTTCCGTCCGACACGAAGCCCCTGACCCCGCAGGATCCGATCTTGCGCACCAACGGCGGGTTGGTGCGTGAGAAACCCACCCATCGGGAAATTCGCCCAGTCGACTTCCTCGAGAACACCGAAAATTTACGCAGCACTCCGTATCGCGCCTCTACCCGTGGTGTTCTTACGGAGCCCCTCTCGAAGTCCTTCGACTACGCTGAGAACGTGATCACCGTCTTGAAGGCTCGTGGGTATCAACCCAAGAGCTCTACTGGATTTACACTGGAAGGAGACAGCGCGAAGGAGGACTTCCTTGCGCTGCGTTCTGCCATGGTCACTGTGCTCGACTCCGTCGACTCCATCGAGACCGCCAAGATCTTCGACTTGGAGTTGGCCTACGCGTCCTACAATTACGACGTCAACTCCATTGTCTTCACCATGTTATCCGTCTTGCTTCGTGGAGCGGCTCTCGACATCTACCACTCCACCGCCAAACACCATCCTTTTGACGGACGTGCACTTCTCCTTCCATCGTCTTCATTTCGAGGTGGAGGGCGTGCAGCGTGGTGACCGAGGCCAGTTCATGGAGAAGATGCGTGCCTTGCGTATTGACGAGCGCAAGGACCCCCACACCATCCTCAACGACTACAGACGTCTTGGAGAAGAGCACCGCGTGTACCACGCTGACTTCTCCGACGCGGACCTCGTCTGGACATTTCTGGTGGTGCTCGAGAAGTCCGCCGACGTTTCCCCCTACGAGGTCCCCCTCTACCAGCACATCATTGAAGACCTCAGCACCACCACCGTCGCTCCATCCTTCGACACCGTCGCTCTTCGCGTGCGACGGGTCTGGCAGCGTGAGGGCGCGAGCCGCCTTGCCCGCTTTCCCCCGCCTCCTGTGCCTGACTCTGGTGGTGACGCATGGACCAAGCATCCTTCTGGTGGTGCTAGGGCTTACGCATTTAAGCCCCGCCCTATCCAGAAGGCGGTTGGCGAGTGGCAGGACACTGGGGGCCCTTATCGTGCTTGGGAGGGCAGTGGCCGTCCGTGCTTGGTGTGCCACAGGATGTGGGGGCTCACCGACCCCCATGCCGACACCAAAGGCCTCTGCCCCTGGGTCTGCGCACCTGCGTACCCGAAGGGGCGCGCCCCCCCTACTGCTAAGGCGCCTCCGCCGCGACCTGCCCCGCCTACTGATTCTCCGCAGGCGGTGGGCGAGCCGCAACAGCCTGCGGCGTTCCCATTCCGCCCGCATGCATTGGCGGACTCCCTCCCTGACCCCTTGTACGTGCTCGAGGAGTCAGAGCTGGACGATTGCCCTTCTGCCGACGACGATGAGCCGCTCAACCCTACTGCTTTCGCCATTGCTCCTGGCGGCAGCGACGATGACGATGAGTGCTAGCCTACTCTGGCCGAGAGTCCGATTTGGCTCCCCAAGATTGCCGGCGAGCATCTCTGAACAAGCTTCAATCACTGACAATTGGTTATCTTCATTTGAAATCAGCGCGGGCGGATGCCGATCTAGCTGAGCTGAAAAAGGCTCCTTAGGTTTTCAGATGTAGGATGGCCGGCAGGCCTTATAACATTGTTTCTTGTGCCACCTCTCCCCTTCAGGAGGAGGTGGTGTCACGGAGGGAGAGATCTGACCCCCCCCATAAGGTGGGGGTGTGTCTCCTGTGTTTCCCCCTTCGCCGAGCAGTGTCACAAGTCACCTGCGTGTGTCACCGTGACTGTCCGTGCACAAGCATAAAACCCTGAGTATTTTATGTTATGCATCTTAGTCACCTGAAAGCCTATGCTTCCTGCTGTGTTCCGACTGTAGTGCATATATATTACTTATATATATACCCGACCGACCGCGTTATCACGTCTTTCATCACATTTCGCCCTGTTGCTCCAACTGGACTTCCATCCCGGACTTCGCAGCCGGTTGTCCAACCGCGCCAACATTGTTCTCCGACGCGCCTTGCTCACCTTCTTGATCGCTCATTGTAGTAAGTCGTCAAGGGTTTAAGCTTCCACAGTAACGTTAAAATGTGGGGTAAATTGTTTTGCAGTGTGCCGCACTAAGAATTTCTCCGCGAGGAAAAATTTCTTGTGAAGTTCTTTTGCGAAGGCAAAAGAACAGAGCTGCGGATTCCCACGGGCGGAACTCCTAATAAGTGTCGTGTGTAAAGCCTTTAGATCTAACTCAGCTGCCGATTTTGATCTAACGGCTCAGGAAACTCCGATCGATCTACCGGCACAGAAACCTCTAAAATTCCGCAGGCTCCAATTTAACCATAACCCCCATGCCAGGCTCCCAAAGCCACACCGAGCGCTTGTGCTGACCATGACCTCCACCCTTCGCTTGGAACTTGCTCCAAACATTCCCAACGCAACTACTACCCCAACCGTACATATAGCTGACCCGTTTCCCACAAAACTAACCCAACGTTGAAATTTCAATACGCGTCATCAGCAGCACCACCATTTCCTCTCCCGGGCCCTCATTCCAGCAACGGCTTCGAGCACTTCAACTGTTATGGCGTTCGCCGTTGCCCTCAGTGTGGGTCGCTCATACGTGAGTAACGTTTAACAGAGTCTTGGTCCCTTTCTTTCCCCTGGTACCCTCATCAATTTCCGTGCGGGTTCCCGCCCCGACGCGTGAAACTTTGCTCCTTCGTTCCTTCGTTGCAGGCGGGAGATCTGGAAAGGATGCTCGACATCCTATCCCAGTTATAAGTAGATTATTGCAGTCTTGCTGGATTCTTCCTTCGTGTACTTTGGAGAAGTATTCGATTGTAACGCTGGTGAGAGACTGGCCCTAGAAGTTGACTGCTCCGCTCCCCATCTTATCCTCACAAAGCTGTCACCGTTCCACTCGACTAATTTCCCTTTAAAAGTGAAATTTCTCTCCCTTAGCCTTGGTTGCATAAGCCCTCGTGTGATCACCTCGGAAAGCGGAAGCCATGCCCCTAGGACGTTTGAAGGAACCGTATAGGGGAAGTACTAAGGGTGTCTCGAGTAGGACGAGATCGGACTGCTGGCGTCACAACCTCCGTATATTTTGGTCAGAGCCAGATATTTTCTTTTTATCGCCCTCCGAGATCGTATTTTTGGTCAAGAATGTATATAGCGCCCTTCTTCATTTCGTGCTGATGTCAGGACCTTGCGGGTGTACAGTGGAGATTCTCAGTGGGCATGCCAAGGCACTGTAAGACTCTCAATTCGAGGTCGCCCTAGCTCAGTGACAAAGACCGTCCTCAAGCCCACTCACATAATCACTCAATCGGTGAGTAAGCCACGGAATTATGGTGCCTTGCGCAAACGTGATTCTTGCCAACCAGGGACTGCGGAGTTTTCAACTGTTTGAACATCTTTTGGCTTGCCTAGGCTTGAGCACCGACAGAAGACGTTTGTCCGTAAATTCTATCCATCATTTCGGAGGCCGCTTCGGAACAAAACCTAAGCGTATGTGGCACGTAGCTTCCAGATTTCGCCTAGCTCCTATTCACGACTTTACTTGTTTTTGCCCTGCTTGGACTATCAGAACGTTGCAGGAATAGCAGGAGTATGCCTATTTTTCTTTTGCTTGAACCTCGTACGATAAAAGACGGTGTACCGGCAGATGTGTCTTATGATTGTGCCTTTTCTGTGTTGGAGCATGCTCACACCTTTGCGCTATGCCGTGTTTATGAGTCAATGAGTGAAATTATAGGCAGCAAGACGACACTTCGACATTGATTCTTACAGTCTTTTGCATCTCGCGGTGGGGCACCTTGTTTTCTGTCCTCCTTGCACGTTTTCCCGCTTGAGCAGATGTACCTGTTCACTTTGCACAGGTTTTCAGACATGCCTGGCGGCAGCTCCTCAAACCAGTCTCAGGCATCCATTCCTGGCGAGTTCCCACAACTGTTGGACAACTGGTGGTGGCAGTTATGTGACCTGTGGCCGCCGATGCGACTGCTCAACTGCCCACTCACCAACACCCCATTGGAGGAGCCCGTTATTGCGGATGACAATCGGACTTACAATGCGCAAGCGCTGCAATTCTTTTTTACGAGTCAGCGGGACAGTGGGCTCTCAATTGTGTCCCCTCAACACCATGAAGCCATGAGTGACCAGTATCAGCAGGATGCGGTCACCCACACTTTGCTCAAAATCATCATCACGCGATTGCAAGACAGTGAATTTCTGGTTACCGCCCTCCGAGATATACCTGATGATCCGGGAGCAGAGCACCAAAGAGCCTTGGGGCAGTTAATACTGGCAGCAAAGGAGGCTTGTCATGCGGCAGTGGAGCGCTCCCAGCAAGAGAACATGGCCGGATCGCACTGGCTTTTGGAAAAATTCCAAGAAGAACTACGTGAGCATACCCTAGCTTGGGAGGCCACCACCTCCACCGTCCAGTTCGTACAGCCCCGAGAGGATCTCACGCAATTGCGCCTTGCATTCTCCAAATTGGACGAGCTACGAGAACTACTGCAGGAGACGCTGAAGGGATGGGATCCCCCATCCATCACCGTTGTGGGCACTCGCAGCGCAGGGAAGAGCACAGTGCTGGAGCGCCTCTCAAACATCCCGTTGTTCCCACGCAATCCAAGCATCTGCACCCGGTTACCGATCCATGTTCGTCTGCGGCAAAGTGTACACGGGAACGCACAGGTGAGGCTTTTTGTTAAGGATACGCAGAGTGGTGAAGAAGGACCGTCACGCTTCATACCCTTTGAGAGTGGACACCGATATGTGGATGAGGTCCAAGAGAGGATTCTCATAGAGCATGAGAGCACTACAGGTTTCAGTACCACAAAGCAGATTATTCTCGAGGTCCACCATCCTACCGTGCCCTCTATCGACCTCATAGACATTCCTGGGCTGGAGCCGGGAGATGGGAGAGGGCCGACACACCAAATTCTCGAGTCTCAGGTGAACCGGAACCGAGAACAAGGGAGCAGTGCCGTGTATCTTCTAGTTGTGAGCGGTGCATCCAGGCAGGTGAATGATGTTGCGTCGGCATTCATCAAAGAGCACGGCCTTCTAGATGAAACCCTTGGCGTCTTCACACACTGTGATGATGTTGTTTCGAGGAGGTACCATGCCTTGCGGGAGATGGTGGAAGACCCGCAGGCAAATACAGCTAGTTTACCTGTGCGGCATGGATGGGTCGCAACCATGAGCTGTGACGAGCATGAGAGTCTCCCAGGACCTGAACGACTCCATCGACAAGCACAGGTTGAGCTAGAGTTCTTTGAAGAGCACCACGAGCTGAAAGCAATGAAGTTGGCTGGGAATGCCACATGCTCCGCACTTGTCCGCCGTCTTCAGAGAGTGTATTTCGATCATTTGTCAAACACCTGGACCCCTAGAACACTATTAAGGATCGACGAGAGGATCGTGGAAATACAGTTTCAAGAGAGGAGCCAATACGGCAGACCGCTTGGCCTTCTTTCGGCCGATGAGAGGAGCTCGGCGATTCGGAATGAAGTCAGGACGAGGTTGAGTGACTGCACGTCCATGATAACGGAGAGATTCCTCAACGAGCATCTTCGATCTCTTCACAAGCAGTTCCTTGAAAAATTGCGGGCCATAAGCAGGAAGAGCCTGATGCTGCATGATATTGCGGAGCACCACAGAAGTGTGCGGGAAGAAGGGCTTCAGCTTTTCACACACATTTTGCGGGAGGTGGAAGCATATTGGAAAGAAGGGATAAGAAGCATTATGTTTGCGAAGTTGGAGTGCCCCATCACAAATGGTGAGTACCGGTTCCTAATGGTTCGGGGAGAATCTACAGATGCTAGTGAGCACCAGTGGCCAGGCGCCGATGCAGGACATGTACGCTCTGAAGAAGGTGATAATGCCGAGGATGAGTTGCAGAGGCTCTTCACGTGCTCCTCCATCCGAGAGGCTCACACGTGGCTTTATGAGGACGGGGAGCGTGTCCAACTGAATCAATATCCAGTCCTTCTCAATAACTTGGTGCAAGAATTCGAAAAGCGCCTTGATAATTCAATTCAGAACTTGGAGCTCGAGCTTACTCGGCTCCATGAGGTTGCATTCGATGTCCAAGGTCACCTCATGACGTACACCTCAGATGAAGATGCTTGGAAATTTGAGTTGAACGTGGAACAGCTCGCAGGGAAACTGATGGCATTGATGATGATTCATGGGCCGTCCAGTCAGCTACTTGAGGGTCTCGAGGATTCCTTTCAAATCGCCTCGGAGGTGGAGACATGCGAAACGGGAAGGCAACACTTTAATCAAGAGGTGGAATTGCTGCAAAAGGCTGCGAGGGGAGTACGTGCTATTTTCAACTTAACAGGAGATCAAGCTGAGGACCTGAAGCGTCAGGTGGAGGAGGAGCGGCGCCGGGAGGAGGAGGAGCGGCGCCAGGTGGAGGAGGAGGGGCGCCGGGAGGAGGAGGAACACCGCCAGGTGGAGGAGGAGCAGCGCCGGGAGGAGCAGGAGCGGCATCGTCAACAGTCGCAAGGTACGTTGTCGGAGCAAGTCATGAAGTGCACAACAGATGAACATTCTAAAAAAGGTGAGCATAGGTGTGGCGTGTGGTCGAAATGATTGCTCTTGGATACGTATTCCGTGTCCTCCATTGCACAATGTTTTGGTCAGGTGAAAGATGTTACATTTGAGCTCACACTGTGTTGACTCACCAGCATCCTTCATACGCTGTTAGTTTTGGCGACACTTTCACATCCAGTGTTCCCTTGTAGTAAATCTGTCGATGATATTATTCGCATTCGTGAATGATATGTGTTGCAGGCAAATTGAAATCCTGCGTGTGAGGTGTGTGTGTGAATGTATGAAGACTGGTGAGCTAGGTGGGTTGGCCTATCTGTCTTTGTTGCAAGGAGAGGCAGATGGTGGTGATGTCTGCGATCCATGTTTTCCTTTGATTTCTACGGGGCGCGCATCAGTGCCCGCATGTGTTTCGTGTTTCCCCCCATCGGTTGTCCATGTGTGTTGGGTCTGCATTCATGGCGTGATCATGTGCCAGCAGGTCCCATTCATCGACTGTGAGCCACTTGGGGCTTGCGAGCGGAGTCTGCTCACTGTGTTTTCCAGGGACCATCACTTGTTGGGACGATGATTGGACACATTGTATCATCCATCCAGCCTGCTTTGCATCTAGGCAGGGGGGTATGTCTATCTTCGTTCAAGGTATCTTGTCACAACAATTTGCAGCAATCATCTGGCCGTCGCACTCACTCCAAATGAGGAGGGACAGTTCAACACCCCCTTTCACCAGTCACTCCCTGGTGGGATTCTCCCCGCCCTTACCTGAGCGATGTTCTCGGTCAGAAATCTGCGTGCGTTCCTGAATTCCTTGTAGCGTTCACTGCAGTCCACGGCAGAGTGAGGTGCTGCGTCACGAGGGCGTACTCCAAGTGTCTTGTGTGCGTGGTGGCTCTCCCCGTTCTTCCAACACGTACCCCTTCTCTTCCCACCAATGTCTCCCTCGGTGTTCCCCCCTTACCCGAGTGATGCTCTTGATTGACCTTTCCCGGTGTGGCCCGTAACAAGCGAGGCACAAATCATCCCCTGGGTCGGGTATGATTCTATCTGCCTTTTGTAGGGCTTCAGGGTCTAAGTGTAGGTTAAAGGTTTGAAAGTCATCCCTCATTGCTGGGATGATGGTGAGAAGACATGGGCCAGCCCTGCTCCTGAGTGCCCCAACTCTTCATTCTCGATCTTACCCCCCTGCACCGACTCGAAGATTGGATACGGCCCGTCAGTCGGCATGCACATCGCCTCGGATCATGGCATGCCCCTCATATCTGTAGCCAAAGCCACTGCGTGTTCTCAGACCCAGAGCCCATCCCCATGGTATCTGGTGTTCAGGTGCGCAGCCTGGCTCATTTGGGTCCTCGAATCATACCAAGGTCTCGGGCCCAAAGATGTTTGAGTTGGATGATTGATGCTGTTCATCCTCCATTGTTCATTCATAAATCACCTCTCTCGACCATTGTGATCCACTCATTCAAATTCATATTTCGGTTGTCAAGCCAACAAGAGGAATGTCGGCATGGTCAGGTTTGTGCACCTTTCATTCTTCATCCGCATGGGCTAATGAGATCCAATCATTCAGTAGGAAGCCATAAGGGAATATGCTGGCAGATGACGCTTACTCCGAAGCCGTGGTCTAGCATGCAGCAGCTGATTAATGGGTTAGAGCAACGGTGCAAGTCTGTGTGCGCAGCAATCATCCAAGGGTCGGAATCAATTATTGATTTTGCGATGTAATTGTCCGATTACTCGGTTATTGATATCGAATCGATTTGGAATTTGAGCCGTACAATTACGATTAATCGTGATAACTGCTTTTAAACTCACAAAAATTGCCAGTGTTAAGGGCGAAACAATTAGACAATCAAATCGATTTCAACAAAAGTAACAATTATGATTGTTGATAATCGATTACAAAATTTAAACGATTCCGACCCTTGTAATCATCACATTTCTGGCATCCATCCTGATCGCACCCCCTGTATCAGCAAAACGATCACAGGGGTCAGTATCCAGGTTTCCACGATATGTAGTTTCGGTCCTTGGTTGTTCCGCTTTAAACAAGGAAATTCTTAGCGACAGTTAAGCGACACAAGTCCCCCCTCGGATATCTTGCGTGCGTGGTGACCCTCCCTCTTGTCTTCGTACTCATCCCTTCCTCTCCCACCGATCGCTCCCCCGGCTTTCTCCCCCTTGCCTGAGTGATGCACTTGAGTTTTAACATTCCATGCAACCCTTGTGAGCGAGGCACATAAAAACTCCCCGATCGGGTTTGATTCCATTTTTCCATGATGAGAGTAGCTGAACAGTTCGTGAATTGCTACTTACATTCAGTGGGATGATGATGGGTTGACTTTCCTCAGCTGATCTGGTGCAATTCAGTGTGAGGAGAGGCAGAGGGTGATGTGATTTGCTGTCTAGCGTAGCTCCGTGATTGTCATAGGGAGCACGTTAGTGCCTGCTTGTTAATTTTTCCACGTTTCACGTCGCTGAGGGTCGTTGAGCAAGTTTTGCATGGGCGCCCACAGAGCGTCGGGGGATGTGATGCTTACATGCTCTATAATCGAGTCCTCTCTTTTTTCAAATTGCCTTTGGTCACAAGCAAACACAATGAAACTTGCATGATGAGGGACCTGCAGTCCTGCTGGGTAATGCAGGCTCTTTTTCGGACCCGACAATTCAAAGGCGGGACCATTAGCTGCCTTAAATTTTCAGAATGTGTTCTCTTTGAATGATCGCTTCACGGGGGTGGTGGATCCGTGCTCACTTCATATTTTACTTCCTCAGAAGCGTTAGGTAGTAGCATTACATCATTCTTCTCCGTGCATGTGCATGAATTGCACTGGTTGGGAACAGATCAAAATGCAGAATCGGCAAAGTATGTGACAAACAGTAATACCTTGCCATTGTAGCTTCTGACGATGAGTTGGGTATCCCTCCTTGAAGCAGATGAAGCGTACAGTGATCTTGAAGACCGTATTCGATCATCTCAAGCATCGCCAGCTTTGCAAAACGCTTTCACGCACTTGCGCCAGTTGAAGAGCGAAGTGCGCGAGCTCTCCTTTAGCGGCATGGCCTGCGAACATGTTGTCGTGGTCGAACTCGCAAAGCTCCTCTCATTCAACACAAGCCTGACGCTTTTAAGCCTGACGGATTTAAGAGGTATGTTCAGTATTCTAGCTCCACTATAATTTGATTTTCCCAACATATGATGTGGGGTGAATAGCATGAACATATCTATATTGCGGATCCGAGTGAAGAAAAAAAATAGTAATGATGCAAACCTGCGAATCGACACCAGGACATCAATTGGTGCATCAAGCGTGAAATTATATCATTGCGATGTGACAGGGTGGGTAGTGTGGGTGGCGTGGCCCTCTGTATGTGAGTCGTAGTGTGCCTACCACTAATTGCTCGTGGTAATGTCACATGATCCACGTAGAAATCACTTGTTTGATCTGAAACGGTGGCTCGCTTAGGCGCTTGTTTTAACGCATCTTGCTTGCTTGGCCGTTGCACTCACTCCAAATGCGGAGGGAGAGTTCACACGGGGTCCTTGAACACCCTTTACTTTGAGCGTAAGAATCCACACACCTTCAACCTTCCCATTTCACACTTGGAGTCGCTTGGCATGTGTGCTTGGAGCATGCGCCATCGGCTTGGTGATGCATATTGCATCTTGCATTGCAATTAGGTGCAATATAGTGATTTTAAAAATTAGCGGGGTGTGGTGTTCAACGGGTCCTTGAACACACTAGATTTATACGGTAAGCCTTTCCCCACATTCTACTGCATGTTTCTTTTATTTTATGTGCTCGATCATCAAGAGGTGGCCTGATACCAAGTGCTTGTGATGCAGGTAACACGATTGGAGATGAAGGAGCCAAGGCGCTGGCCGTTGCGCTCACTCCGAATGCGGAGGGAGTGTTCAACACGTCCCTGAACACACTTGACGTCTGCTGCAATGACATCACAGGGGACGCTGCACAGCAGCTTGCTGAAGCAGTGCTCAAGCATCCTTGCATAACAGAGTTCAACAAGATCATGATGCAGGACATCAAGGATGACAAGGTCACTGAGCTGGATTTGAGTCACAAGGGCATTGAAGTTCCTGGAGCTCTAGTGTTGAGCAAGCTATTGGTGTCCAACACGTCTTCCCTGAACACACTGAATCTAAGCTGTAAGTGGTTGCCCACTATTTGCAGCTTATTTTTGCTAATATTTGTGATCAATAATCAAGAGGTGACCTAACACCAAGTGCAGACAATAAGATTGGGCCTGAAGGAGCCAAGGCACTAGCCGTTGCGCTCACTCCGAATGCGGAGGGAGTGTTCAACACGTCCTTGAACACACTGGATTTGGAAGGTGTGGCTCTGTAATGCTCTTTTGTGCACTGATATTTTAATGTTTTGCTAACGTCGGCATGCGGGGGCCTATGGCAGACAACCAGCTCTGTGGTGTGGATCGTGAGGGGGACGGAACGTATGACGCAAGTGGAATCAACGCTTTGACCGATGCCCTTGCGTTCAACACGTCATTGAACACAGTGGATCTAAGCAGTAAGCCATTCCCCACGTTTTCCTGTTTGTCGGTGCTGATATCTGTGATCAATAATCAAGAGGGGAGCTCACCCCAAGTGCTTGTGATGCAGGGAATCGCATAGGAGATGAAGGAGCCAAGGCGCTGGCCGTTGCACTCACTCCGAATGCGGAGGGAGTGTTCAACACGTCATTGAACACACTGGATCTAAGCAGTAAGCCATTCCCCACGTTTTGCTGCTAGTTTCTGTTGAAATCTGTGATCAATGATCAAGAGGTGATCTTACACCAAGTGCTTGTGTTGCAGATAATGATATTGGACCTGAAGGAGCCAAGGCGCTGGCCGTTGCGCTCACTCCGAATGCGGTGGGGGTGTTCAACGGGTCATTGAACACACTAACTTTAACAGGTAAGTCGTTTCTGACCTGTTCCTGCATGTTGCTAGGAATATTTGTGATGGATGCGCAAGAGGTGAGCTTACACCAAGTGCTTGTGGTGCAGGGAATAGGATTGGGCCTGAAGGAGCCAAGGCACTGGCCGTTGCACTCACTCCAAATGCGGAGGGAGTGTTCAACACGTCCTTGAACACACTGCACTTGGGAGGTCAGTCACTTCTGATATTTTACCGTTGGTTTCTCTCGATATCTTGATGGTTAATCAAGAGCTGGGCTCACACCACCTGCTTGTGGTGCAGGGAATAATATTGGAAATGAAGGAGCCGAGGCGCTAGCCGCTGCACTCAGTCCAAATGAGGAGGGAGTGTTCAACACGTCCTTGAACACACTGAATCTAGAAAGTAAGCCATTCCCCACATTCTGCTCCTTGATTTTTTGTGACACCTGTGATCTATAATCAAGAGGTGGCCTGACACTAAGGGCTTGTGGTGCAGATAACAACATTGGACCTGAAGGAGCCAAGGCGCTCGCCGTCGCACTCACCCCGAATGCAGAGGGGGTGTTCAACACGTCCTTGAGTACCGTCAACGTGTGGGGAAATGCGGTGCAACTCGAGGGTGCCCGAGCGCTTGCAGATGCAGTGAGGCAACGTAATGCACCAATCAAGCTGTGCGGCAGCCTGCTGGATGTGGACGCGCTTGACCTCTCGATTAAAAAACTTAAGCCTGCGGATGCAATTCTCCTCACAAACGACCTGGTGTTCAACACGTCCTTGAACACACTCGACCTTGAGGGTAAGAATCCAAACACCTCCGACCTTCCCATTTCACACTTGGAGTCTCTTGGCATGTGTGCATGGACCATGCGCCATCGGCTTCGTGATGTAAATGGCATCTTGTAGTGCAGACAGGTGTAAAATAGTGATGTTTTCAGTTAGGGTTAAATTAGGGGAACGTGGTGTTCAACGGGTCCTTGAACACATTGCACTTTGAAGGTCAGTCACTTTTGATATTTTACTGTTGGTTTCTCTCGATATCTTGATGGTTAATCAAGAGCTGGGCTCACACACCTGCTTGTGATGCAGGGAATAATATTGGAAATGAAGGAGCCGAGGCGCTAGCCGCTGCACTCAGTCCAAATGAGGAGGGAGTGTTCAACACGTTCTTGAACACACTGAATCTAGGAAGTAAGCCATTCCCCACATTCTGCTCCTTGATTCTTGTGACACCTGTGATCTATAATCAAGAGGTGGCCTGACACCAAGGGCTTGTGGTGCAGATAATGACATTGGACCTGAAGGAGCCAAGGCGCTCGCCGTCGCACTCACCCCGAATGCGGAGGGGGTGTTCAACACGTGTTGAACACTCCCTCCGCATTCGGAGTGAGCGCAACGGCCAGCGCCTTGGCTCCTTCATCTCCAATCGAGTTACCTGCATCACAAGCACTTGGTATCAGGCCACCTCTTGATGATCGAGCACATAAAATAAAATAAACATGCAGTAGAATGTGGGAAAAGGCTTACCGCCTAAATCCAGTGTGTTCAAGGACCCGTTGAACACCACACGGCCCTAGTTTAACCCTAATTAGAAAAATCATTGTATATGCACCTGTCTGCACTGCAGGATGCAACTTACATCACAAAGCTGATGGCAAGTGGTCTATGCACACATGCCAAGTTACTAGAAGTGTAAATGGGAAGATTGAAGGTGTATGGATTCTTACATTCAAGGTCGAGTGTGTTCAAGGACGTCCTTGAACACACTCCATCTAAGGAGTAAGAATCTATACACTTTTAACCTTCCCATTTTACACCTGGAGTCTCTTGGCATGTGTGCATGGACCATTTGCCATCAACTTCGTGATGTAAAGTGCATCTTGCGATGCAGGCAGGTGCATAGACAGTGATTTTTCTAATTAGGATTAAACTAGGGGAGCGTGGTGTTCAACGGGTCCTTGAACACATTGCACTTTGAAGGTCAGTCACTTTTGACATTTTACTGTTGGTTTCTCTCGATATTGTGATGGTTAATCAAGAGCTGGGCTTACACCACCTGCTTGTGATGCAGGGAATAATATTGGAAATGAAGGAGCCGAGGCGCTAGCCGCTGCACTCAGTCCAAATGAGGAGGGAGTGTTCAACACGTCCTTGAACACACTCGACCTTGAATGTAAGAATCTATACACCTTCAATCTTCCCATTTACACTTCTAGTCACTTGGCATGTGTGCATAGACCACTTGCCATCAGCTTTGTGATGTAAGTTGCATCCTGCAGTGCAGACAGGTGCATATACAATGATTTTTCTAATTAGGGTTAAACTAGGGCCGTGTGGTGTTCAACGGGTCTGAACACACTCAATCTTTGGCGTAATAATCTATGCACCTTCAACCTTCCCATTTTACACTTGGAGTTTCTTGGCATGTGTGCATGGACCACTTGCCATCAACTTTGTGATGTAAATTGCATCCTGCAGTGCAGACAGGTGCTTTGCCGTGATTGTTCTAATTAGGGTTAAATTAGGGGAGTGTGGTGTTCAACACGTCCTTGAACGCACTGGGTTTAGGCGGTAGGCCGTTCCCCACATTCTGCTGCTTGCTTCTTTTGACATATGTGATCAATAATCAAGCGGCGACCTGACACCAAGTGCTTGTGGTGCAGCTAATGGCATTGGACCTGAAGGAGTTCAGGCACTGGCCGATGCACTCACTCCGAATGCGGAGGGAGTGTTCAACACGTCCTTGAACGCACTGGGTTTAGGCGGTAGGCCGTTCCCCACATTTTGCTGCTTGCTTCTTTTGACATATGTGATAAATAATCAAGCGGCGACCTGACACCAAGTGCTTGTGGTGCAGCTAACTGGATTGGACTTGAAGGAGTTCAGGCACTGGCCGATGCACTCACTCCGAATGCGGAGGGAGTGTTCAACACGTCATTGAACACACTGGATCTAAGCAGTAAGCCATTCCCCACGTTTTGCTGCTAGTTTCTGTTGAAATCTGTGATCAATGATCAAGAGGTGATCTTACACCAAGTGCTTGTGTCGCAGATAATGATATTGGACCTGAAGGAGCCAAGGCGCTGGCCGTTGCGCTCACTCCGAATGCGGTGGGGGTGTTCAACGGGTCGCTGAACACACTGAAACTATATGGTAAGTGGTTCCCCACATTCCGTTGTTTGTTTCTATTGATATCTGTGATCATTCATCAAGAATTGGGTTGACTTTGAGTGCTTGTGGTGCAGATAACCGCATTGGAGATGAAGGAGCGAAGGCGCTAGCTGTTGCACTCACTCCAAATGCAAAGGGAGTGTTCAACACGTCCTTGAACGAATTGTACCTCAATTGTAAGCATCTTCACACCTTTAGCCTTCCCATTTCACACTTTCAATCTCTTGGCATGTGTGCACGGACCATGTGGCATCGACTTCTTGGTGAAAACTCCATCATGCAGGATAGAGAGGTGTAAAATGGTAATTTTCTAATTAGGGTTAAACTAGGGGAGCGTGGTGTTCAACGGGTCCTTGAACACACTAAAAATTATACTGTACGCCTTTCCCCACATTCTACTGCATGTTTCTTTTATTTTATGTGCTCAATCATCAAGAGGTGGCTTGATACCAAGTGCTTGTGACGCAGTTAACAAGATTGGAGATGAAGGAGCCAAGGCGCTGGCCGTTGCGCTCACTCCGAATGCGGAGGCGGTGTTCAACGGGTCGTTGAACACACTGGATCTGGCATGTAAGTTGTTTCTTGCATTGTGCCACCCATCTCTCTTGATATTTGTTATCATTCATTTAGAATTTGACTCACTCCAAGTGCTTGTGATGCAGGGAATATGATAGGACCTGAAGGAGCCAAGGCGCTGGCCATTGCACTCACTCCGAATGCAGAGAGAGTGTTCAACACGTCCTTGAACACACTGGATTTAGGCGGTAAGCCTTTTTCCACATTCTACTGCATGTTTATTTTATTTTATGTGCTCGATCATCAAGAGGTGGCCTGATACCAAGTGCTTGTGATGCAGGTAACACGATTGGAGATGAAGGAGCCAAGGCGCTGGCCGTTGCGCTCACTCCGAATGCGGAGGGAGTGTTCAACACGTCCTTGAACACACTCCATCTAAGGAGTAAGAATCTATACCCTTTTAACCTTCCCATTTTACACCTGGAGTCTCTTGGCATGTGTGCATGGACCATTTGCCATCAACTTCGTGATGTAAAGTGCATCTTGCGATGCAGGCAGGTGCATAGACAGTGATTTTTCTAATTAGGGTTAAACTAGGGGAGCGTGGTGTTCAACGGGTCCTTGAACACACTGAATCTGACAGGTGAAATCTAAACACCTTCAGTGTTTCCATTTCACAATTCACATCTCTTGGCATTTGTGCATGGACCATGTGCCATCGGCCTTGTGATGCAAATTGCATCCTTCAGTGTGGACAGTCGCATAATAGTGATTCCCTTATTTGGGTCAAACCAGGGGAGTGTGGTGTTCAACGTCCCTGCATACACTATTCTGTAAAGTGAGAATCCACGAGCCTTTAGCCTCTGTTTGCACTTTGAATCTCTGGGCATTTATGCGTGGACGATATGCCATCAGCTTCGGGATGAAAAGTGCACCTGGCGGTGCGGAGAGATGCAAAATAATGATCTTCTTGCTTAGGTTTGAAGTAGAGGAGTATGTTGAACGGCTTATCGCAGTATTCAAGTGATTAGCCTTTCCCCACATACATCTGCTTGGTTCTCTAGTAGTGAACACACGAGCAGATCAGTGACGAATACAAGATAGATGTGTGTGGTGTGACCCTGGCAGGTAATGCCATCGAAGGTGAAGGCCGAGAGGCACTGACAAAGGCTCAGAGATCTCGATCGAGTAATAACCCGTGCAAAGTGCATTTGTAGCCTCGTTCTTGCCCAGACCCTCGAGGCACATTCATAGGAGGACCGATCTCAGTTGAAGCATTCGTTCAATGTAACGTGTATACTAGCATGCAACACCTTTTATGTTGTTCCATGTGTAATTTGTTCCAAAAGAGATAGCATGGTAATCGATGAGATTATGATCAGTGAAGCATAGTTCCTTAATGAGGGTGATTACTTCCTGCTATACCGTAATTATACTGACGGCTAGCAGATGGTTAGAGGCAGTAACTGTCATCCGTGTCAGAAGCGCGATCCTCTTGCCAGCATTCTACAGTTATTGATCTGTGGGTGCACTTCCCGATGGGTTCCACAACATCCAACATGTTTTAGGCTAGGCAATTCATATTTCCTTGATGGCATATTGATATTCATCTCATGGTGCATTGAAGTGTGCGTGCGGGCAGAGCATATAGTTTGGTGCCCGATCCTTGAACGCCGGAACTTATTTGCGCAAGGTTTGGTGCATAAAAGGACAATATGATGACTCCTGAACGTGTCTGCACCCCACCGTCACCACAGAAGGTCGAAGCTGATAGGGCAGGGAAAAACGGGATCGAGGATCCGTTTGATGGCACGAGCCGTAAGCGACCAAAACGATCAATGGAAGGGGAGTTGCGTTGCCGAGCTTCGAAACGGTGGTCGGCCCTCGTCACTCGTGTGCGGAATAACATGATCGCGGCGCTAGGAGAGGATGGCTGGAGATGTTTCATCAGTCTCCCGATCGTCCAACAACATCGGGCAGCTTTCATGGATCTGTTTAGTGTCGACAAGCCCGTTCGATGCTCGGGTACACTCGAGGGCACGGAATGCCCTCGTCAATTCGTTTTGCGCTTTGCCCGAGATGACATCACGGAGTTGTGCCGCTTGGAAGAGTTGCACATCGATCATGGATACGATGTGGCTCATATTTGCGGCTTATGGCGCTCTCTACATATACGATTGCCCCTCAGTCTACGCGACTCTTCGAATAGATGGTTGGATCACGTGGATACCTCACTGTTGGGGCATTTACTTTTTGGCACACGAGACAGCCAGGACTTAAAGCATCGTGGTTTCGAAATGCGGCTTTGGGAACCTAATCTACGCTTGCGGTGCGGGCCTTCTCGCCGTCGCGCAAATTTGTTTGCCCAACATGGTGGCGCCCACGATCGCTTTTGCCATGAGATGCTTATGGCGCATTATAATCGCACACTCACGGAAGAGTTGTTTGTATCCATTCCATTTCGGACCCTTTCCAAGATCGAGTACCCCGCGAGTCACGATGGGTCAATCGTCACCTTAGACGAAAACGATGGGGCAAATCGTGGATGCGACGGCGTAGGGGCTGATATAGCATCTCGTCAAAGTACCTGTTGCGTCGACGGCCCTGATATCATCGAGATTTTAGAATGTGAATGACACGGGAAAGTAATAGACACCCCAAAAATAAGAACATCGATCGCTGAATTTGTTGAAGATGCTTTCCGGAGCTCTGTAGTCTCAAGACCTTGACTGGCACGTCCGTCCGTGCTTAGTTGATGTGATATCTAGCAAGGCACAGATAAATGGGTTCGAACCTGGGTAATCGACTCGTACGCGGTTCATTCGGGATGTGCAAGCGCCCACCTCTTACGTTTTTGGATCAACAGTATGTCCACTGTTGATTCGCTGGCGGTCCTCACCAAAATCGCCTTCCATAAAGCGCATCCCTTCAAAATGTCGGTCCATCGGACTAGTAGGGATTCCGGATTGCGTCCTTCCCCCCATATGCAAAGCCGGACCATGTTGACGAGTGCGGCTCATGTTGTGAAGATTATTTCGTTCTAACCGCGAGATCCCGTCACGCCCGTGCTGCATCACGCAACGCTCCCTTAAACTCAAAGTGCGATATCACTTCTCCGGCATGAGTGTTCGATCAGGAGCTACACGTACATCGTGCTCACCGCCTCACCTGACTGCCCGTACTGCCAAACAGGAACCAAGTGCAACTTCTCTCACATTCAACTGGAATGCCCGGGCCCGGGTAACTCGCTTGTATACCTTAGAGGAGAACAAGACGATGAACTCAGAAAGCATGTGGCGGCCGAGCTTACAGGGGAACCTAAGCTGTTGAACCCAGGGAAAGGCTCCTCCTTTATAGACATTTGCTCCGAAACACTTTTTCCACTTGCTGACCTCCGCGACGAAATGAAGCGGGAGCTCTACCTCCAAGCATTGCCTGAATCGGGAATGTACCGCCCATCTGCTTCCAAGAAGGGGACCATTGCTGTGACAGCACTTCCGGATGTTAACACTCAGAGCGGCAATAATGTGTACCCTGAACTCCAATATGCTAGGAAACAAGAGTTTTGGAAACTCCTGTCGTGGCACTATCTCTCAAAGAAAGAGTTTCCGTCACCACTCTCACGATATGCCACGCGTGCACATGACATTCATACAGCACTTAAAGCGTGTAGAGATGAGTCGGGTGACCCCAAAAACTGCTACGCCATTCGAAGAAGCCTTCTTGACATCATCATTGACGACCGTGGGCTAAACGAGAATGGATGTGAACTGTTTTGTAACCCACTAAACTCACACCCTAGGATTCATTCGAGAAGATGTATCCCCTCAGACCAGATGAGAGCAGCCCTTCGGCCCTTTTGTGCAAATGGCAGAATTGGCTTCGATGGACTTGCATATGATGCCTATGTCGACCCTATCACCAATATGGGTAGGAATGTTTATGGGAACCCCCCGTTTGACGGGAAGGAAAGATTCTCAAACTCAGCGGTTATGGCTACCTTAGAACTCGGCCATCGTGCAGCAAACACTGTGCCAGGATTTCGAGGCATCTGGATCCTCCCACTCTCTCCAAAAAATCAAGAAAAGTGGATTGCTAAAGGATTTAAGATGGTATTTAGATTTCCTCACAACACCATTCCTTTCATTCCACACGGCTACTGGACGGGGGATGACCCATATGTTCTCCCGGGTGGAGGATGTTACAAAGATGATTTCTCAGATGTCTGTATTATTGCCATTGATAGCCCTCCGAGCCAAGACTTTCCTGCTCATGACTGGAGTGGGACGCAGAAAAAGATTGCAAGGTGGTACATCAATGTCCTTCCTGAGAAGAAGATTACTGACAGAAGACTGAACTGCACCGGAGTTGACCCCGAGATCTGGCAGGAAGTCCTGGGTGAAAGGAAACTTGTCATCCCCGACAGCCTCTGCCCGTGGCCCCTCTCGCAGGAGAGCCGCCAGAGTGCCCACCCAACAGAATACTACGGAGGACACTGTGACACGTCCTACACGAACAAGGACAACAAACCATTTGCAGGGACTGTAACGTGGCCCAAAGA
Organism: Cymbomonas tetramitiformis; assembly: GCA_001247695.2. Lineage (NCBI taxonomy): Eukaryota > Viridiplantae > Chlorophyta > Pyramimonadophyceae > Pyramimonadales > Pyramimonadaceae > Cymbomonas > Cymbomonas tetramitiformis. The sequence continues at coordinate 52,270 of LGRX02003685.1, forward strand.
ACTTACATTGATGGGATACCTTCCGAAGCACTTTGGACAGGTTCTTAGCACCATAGGGGTTCACCAGAGAAGACTGAAGCCTCTCCTCAAGAAGCTTTCCAGGCTGTGCAGATACCACACCCGCATTAGACGTGACGCCTTCCTTAATGGTCATGCTAGGGTCGAGATCCATGACCCTTTCAGAACCACTCTTAGCCGAATTACGGGTATCACTGAAGAAGAAGCTGTTGAAAGAGCAAAACATGTTCTTCCCCTGACCTCCCTTGAATGACTATCATTTCCACCCTTTCTCTTCTCTTCATTCAGGTGAACACTTTATTAACACTCCCCTAGGTAGGAGGGTCCCCCCCTCCTACCTTAGCCCCTCCACCCCCACACTCCGCTCCCTCCGCCCCCGCCTTCCCGACCCTCCACCACCGCCCTTCCTCCGCCTCGCTTCCGCCCTCTTTTTCCACCACAGATGCAGCCTCGCTCCACTTCCACCTCCTCTGCTGCTTCTCCGCCGGCACGACCTTTTTAGCGCTCTGCGTAGTTTTGCCATGCCGCGGTTTCCTAGGTTGATCCGACCTAGATGAGCCCTTTGGGGCGCGCTATGAGGATGATTTCAGCTCCCTCTGTTCTACAGTTGCCTGCTTGCAGGATTACAGCGGACTCGTGACATTGTCATTATTCTCAGCGTAAATGTTATATTATTGTACATCGCCATCGTTTCTGCGTAAGCCGGATGCTCGTCAAGGCATGGTATCAGTTGGGCTAGTATTTTGATACACCAATATACCAGAATATTGGAATCGATCGATCATGTCGTGAACGATCAACTGATAGTCGACCCAGAGATCGATATACATTAGCATTTCCGTGGCGGATGCTCGACTTCGGTCAACGAAAAAGGGGTCGGTTCGATTTGAAACACAGCATACGCCTAATGCAGTATTCAGAGATCATATCACCTTGGGCCGTAAAAGCGCACTCGGCAGTTCCTTGCTGCACCTGCGAGCACCGCAGGGGTAGCGCATGCATTTTCTGCAGTGGGGCAACAATAATGCACAGTGGCTTGCGAAAATCTGTGGGCGAGGGCACCATTGAGCATTCTGTGATGATAGCGATGAACACTGCATGAATATGTGGCTACTGCCCGGTGGTATGGTACTGTCACAAGTACCAAAATGTACGCTTTATTATGGGCACTAGATGGGGTGTATGAGTCCCATGAAGGTTTTGAAAAATCATTTAGGACCCTTTTGAATTGTTATTGATGCTGAAATGTACTCTCGTGAACTTTAGGTATGTGTATGTGCGGTGTGCTTTTGGGGGGTGTAACGCCATAAAATTAATTAAATTTTCTGGTACTGTCACAAGTACCAAGCGCGCGGTGACTTAAAAGGGCACGCTATGTGGCCACGAGGTGGCATGCATGATGTCAAATTTCATTATTGGGATGTATCCTAAGTGGTCGTCATGCGTTGTGCCATTTGAACGTCTTTAACGCCAGTATTGGGATTCGATAACACCCAAGGGTGTGATAAAATGTCCTCTCAGCATTTTTTGTAGTAATATCGGGAGCGGTTTCGTACTTAAGTTCCATGTGTAGAGTCCAAGTACGGCAACTTCTCATGCATGTAAAGGTCTTGAAAAATCGATATATGGGTTTACTTTTGATGTCATAAACGCTGGTGAGGCGATCCGACGTTATGATATACTTATTTCGTAGCTTTAGTGCCACGACTAGGCTCCAAAATCGACGATAGCCCTCATACTTAAGGAATCTTGAGTTGGACCATTTGGTGGAGATGGGATGTTTAGCATGTCGCAGTTTCAGCGACGGGCAGTATGCCAACTGCCCCATGCTCACATCCATCATTGGCCATGTTATACAGCTTCAATTTGAGCCATCGCTGGGTTGAATAGAATCCCAAGTCTGTTCAAAAAAAATCCGAAAGTAGCGCCATGATTTCGAAGACAAGTGAGACACCATTGTGTAACACAAAACTCCACCTTGTTGGCAATATGCATCCACTGGGAGGGCTACACGTAACCTATGGACCAATGGGGCATAATACAACTCAGTTTGGGTCGTTAAGGTAATGGTATATCATGGATATCACCATCAGGATGGAGGAGGACATCAAAAAAAATTCTAGCGTTTTGGTACTTGTGATAGTACCAGATTCGATTCTGGTACTATGACTAGTACCACTGGGCAGTAGCCATATGTAACGCTTTAGCCATTGTCTCTTTTGCGGTTTTGGGCTTTATATTAGTAGGTCCTTTTCAGACTCTGCTTTTGAACTAGCTAACGATATATGAATATGTTTCGTCGATGGCTGTCACGGCCAGAGTAGCTCGGAGATAGAGCACAGTGATCGTTAGACACGGTCAAACTGATATGTACATAACAGCTCTCTTGATGTATAGTATACACTGTGCAGATACAATCGAACACCTCAGATACGGCCGATACAATAATCTGATAAAAAGAGATGTATACCGGAGCTCTCAGTAATATGCGCTGGCTACCTAGAAGCTTTTCGGCCGGTGCCACCAGGCTCTCCTCCGTAGCCGACTCGTCTTGTTCGATCGATTCCGATATAATTCCCGAGAGCGCTTTGATGTTCCGACAAGGCATCTCATTCGTGATCGACGGCTGAGAAGCACGGCGGTCTTCGGTCGACGTGCGTATGTCGGGTTACCGAGTCGGTGACCTTGAGTGTGCGAGGTTACCGGTTACCGGATTTTACCCAAGTCGAAAGTGGCTCGAGCACGCAGGTCGGACCCTTGGAAACGAAGAAATCTTCAGGTCAAAAGGGCCCCCCGTGCCGAAACTAAGGTTCGGTACCGGTCGGACTCGGCTCGCTTCGGTGTTTCGACGAGGCATCTCATTCGTGATCGACGGCCAGAGAAGCACGGCGGTCTTCGATCGACGTGCGTATGTCGGGTTACCGAGTCGGTAACCTTAAGTGTGCGAGGTCACCGGTTACCGGATTTTACCGAAAGTGGCTCGAGCACCCTTGGGAAAATCCGAGGAAAGGAAACGATATATCAAAAATACGAAGATACAAACGTATTCGACGTTTCAAATTACGGAAGAGACATTTGTCTCAAATTTTATCATGAAGATCATTATTATACATACTATGATAATGTTTAAGCACATTGTTGTGTAATACAATGCGATACAAGACGATTCTATTCAAATGACCCTGATGCGTGATGGCACACTAACGATACCCGGTCAGATCGCCATTTTATTCATATCGATCTGATCGCATAAACATCATTTCCATCTATAAGCGCCGTGCAGCTTTTATTCAATCAATATATGGTATGCTGCTTCATAATTATTTCATAAACGATAATGAATGAACATGACCGTTAGCAATCATTATTTGCATATGTCATGTTGCCATGACCTATCGATGCCTGCTAATCATACTATTAAGTGTGTGGCCCAATACATATGGCATACACCGTGAGATTATATACCACATCGACTACGTACCGTTCGATGTTCATTCGGTATAACTTGTATATGAATATATTATACAAAGTACCCGTTATAATTATTATGGTGCGATGCACCAAGGAGGTACGAATCACGGAATGGCGACATAATACAGCATGTCAAGCCGTATAAGTATGTTAATGCAGTATGTTAAGCCGTATACATAATACAGTATGCTAAGCCGTATAATAGGCTTGACACAAGCGTGTTACTCCATTATCGTAGTGTGGAAACGAGAATGTCTCACCGGGCGGAAACTAGAATGTTGCTATGCAAACCGTAGCAGAACCTGTGCGTATGCAAGCTCGATTAGCTCCGGATTTAGCAGTGTTCACTTTACAGTATAACGTCTTCATGTTTATGTGTATATTTATACCAACGAGACGTGACTGGCATTGTTAAACCTCTGGAAATTATTTATTATACTTTTACCATCCATACGCGCTGGTATATATCGCGGCACACTTTTTAGCATTTTGTCTGTGGCACTCGTCGCCTGTATATTTATAATGTCTGAATGGGTTCCGCATAAACAACGTGCACCCAAGCGGCGTTACGATGATTTACATCATCAGGGAGGAAGAAGAAATGGAACTCAATATAGTCAGGTATAAGACTTTTCGACGACTGTTCTTATTATACCGTGCTGGGATGCCCATCATGCATGCACCATTTATGTCACGCTGTATAATTCTATTTCGTGATTTGCTGAAGCCCTATCCAGCGAGGGTGCATCTCTATAATTATACAAAAAAGTAGTGTGGAAACAAGCGAGTGGGTTCCAAAGCCCCACTCAGGATCGAATCGTAACGTTGTCGCATACCCTTTTCAGATTGTTATATAGCCTTGTTGGTCGCTGTGCAAGAAAGGTTGCGATACGACGACCCTGCATATATTATACCGCTATGGTGCGCGACGTAGGCTGAGGATTGCGTTTCTGCACGGTGCGCACTTTACGACGCAGTGATACATCTCGCACATGCATCATATGTTAATCACAAGATGATGTGCTGCATTCCACAAGTCTCGCAGGCCCCGCCGTCGCGCTGGGATAAGCGTCATGTTTTGTCATGGTCTGGGTGATCCTGGATGCCTCTAATATATGGCGTCATGTCAATACATGTGTATTCGACGTGGTTAGAGTGATATGATATACTAGCGTATATATATATATATATACATCTTCCACATATCGCCTCGCCTCGCGTCTATACAAGCTACAAAAGTCCCCTTTTCAAAACCAGCACCTCTCTAACACGAAATGTTACTCTACAAAAAGCGGCTTCTGACACCCCTTCATATATATTCTGCACATATACATACAGTGTGTGTGTGTGTGTGTTTGTGTGTATGTGTGTATGTATACCGGTACCGTATGCGACCACTTCCGCGCCTCAGATGGGATGGATTGACTGTTTTTTGTACCCACCCATTTGGAGCACGATTCATATAGTTAATCATTTTGGAGAACCAATTTTAATGTTGAGAATCCGATATTTGATGTCCCCGTGCAGTATTAAGGCTTGCATTTTACCTAGTAATGAAAAAAGGGTCTTGGTAATACCAAAACATCCTTGGTAATACCGGTAATTTACCTACTTGGTAAAGGTAATGAAATTATTACCGGGCGAATTTTACCCGCGTGCCTCAGCAGTATTTGATGCGATGTGATGACGTAAACAGCCATGGCTTCTGAGCTATATATTCTTCCACTAAATAACAACCCTGGCTTACCACATCACACCTACCGCGTGTGTCAAACACAGAGGCATCCGATAGTAGACACGGACCGTGACTTAATACGCGACGCTTCTTCCGGCGCGATCGGGGCATACAAGGCTGCATTAACGATTCACGGCAGTCGAAATATATTTCATAAATAGTAGTGACAATAAGTCCACTGTACAATTCAGGTGGATCCTTTCAAATGCCGAGAAAAAATGCACATGTGGATTTTCGAGAAAAATGTACATTTGTATTCGATGTGGTGGTGTTTTTAGAGTGATAGGAACACGAAAAAAACACCCACTCGGTACCTAAACGGGGGTCCTGGTACCCAGTAGGCACATGAAAAAACACACACACTCGGTACCTAACCGGGAAGTCCTGGTACCCAGTAGGCACATGAAAAAACACACACACTCGGTACCTAAACGGGAAGTCCTGGTTCCCAGTAGGAATATTTTAAAAAACACATCCCCTGGTACCCAAACCGGAAATCCTAGTACCCCGTAGGAATCGATGAAAAATAAAAACCCACCCCTGGTACCCAAACCGGAGGTCCTGGTATCCAGTAGGAATATGTAAAAAAATCACACACCAGGTACCGAAATGGAGGTCCTGGTACCCAATAGGAATAAAAAACAACACACACCTCTGGTACCCAAACTGGAAATCCTGGTCATACCCAATATAAAAACGCCCACTCGTACCTAAACGGGAAGTCCCGGTACCCGTAGGCACATGAAAAACACACACACCCCTGGTACCCAAACGGAGGTCCTGATACCCAATAGGAATAAAAAACAACACACACCTCTGGTACCCAAACCGGAATTCCTGGTACCCAGTCGGAATAACAACAACACACCCGCGGTAGCCAAACCGGAAATCCTGGTACCCAGTAGGAAGATATGAAAAACCCCACTCCGTACCTAAACGGGGACTCTGGTACCCAGTAGGCACATGAAATAACACACGCAATCGGTACCCAAACCGGAATTCCTGGTACCCAGTAGCAATAAAAAACAACACGCCCCTGGTACCCAAACCGGAAATCCTGGTACCCAGTAGAAATGACAAGAAAAAAAACACCCGATTTGGTACCCAAACGCGGGGAGATCTGGTACCCAGGAGGAACTTCATTGAAAAAACACACACAACCCGATTTGGTACCCGAATAGGAGGAGAGAGAGAAAAAAGAGCGCCCCCCCCGACAGGACTCGAACCTGTGATCTATCGCTCACAAGTGCGATCGCTATATTCCACTGAGCTACAGGAGCTGCAACTTGATGCTCTGATATCGATATTCTTCCATCAATGCATATTATATCACTCTAAAAACACCACCACGTCGAATACAAATGTATTGACGATATGGCACAATATATTAGAGGCATCCAGGATCTTCACCCAGACCGTGACAAACACGACGCTTATGGCTACTGCCCCGCAGTACTTGCCATAGTACTTTCGAGCTCGAAAGTACTATGACAAGTACTTTCACCGTTTCACGCCATAATTTCTTTCGGTGTCTTTTAAGGCTACGGTCATACTGCCCTTCATATTATGTTGACTTTGTGACCCAAACATGATTGTCTCATGTGCCATTGGCCTCTAAACCACTTGTCGCCTTCCCATTGGATGCATATTGCCGAGGGGGTAGCATTTTTTGTTACATTGCGGTTTCCGCACTGGGTGTTCAAACAGTTGGCCATCTTTACGATTTTTTTTGGAGTAGCTCTTGGCGTGAGATTGCCCGGGCGACCACACATATCCAAGGGGTGTATGTTGGCCAATGATGTTTGTGGGTGTGAGCCTGTTGGCGTGATGCCATTTGTGGTAATAAGTTGCGGGTTAAACCCAACCCTACAAGTGTGTTTACACAAATCAATCTCATGGTAGGTTGGGGTACACAAGAAGCATGCCATGGATTCTCCCAACGGGCACCCTTGTACCGAGTATCGCTCGGTGATGATGTATAACGATGTTGCGGACTACGAGACCCATTTTGGGGACCCCGGTCGATGTCTAAGGTGCATATTTGAGTTATGAAGAGATGCCAGAGCCTAGCAGACATCGTACTAGTACGCATGCACAAGTAGCATACCATGGATTTTCCCAATAGTCACCCTTGTACCGAGTATCGCTCGGAGATGATGCACAACGATGTTGTGGACTACGAGACCCATTTTCGGGGACCCCGGTCGATGTCTAAGGTGCATATTGGAGCTTTGAAGAGATGCCAGGGCCTAGCGGACAGCGTACTAGTACGCATACACAAGTAGCATACCATGGATTCTCCCAACGGGCACCCTTGTACCGAGTATCGCTCGGAGATGATTTGTAACGATGTTGTGGACTACGAGACCCATTTTCGGGGACCCCGGTCGATGTCTAAGGTGCATATTCGAGTTATGAAGAGATACCAGTGCCTAGCAGACAGCGTACTAGTACGCATACACAAGTAGCATGCCATGGATTCTCCCAATGGTCACCCTTGTACCGAGTATCGCTCGGTGATGATGTACAACGATGTTGTGGACTACGAGACCCATTTTGGGGACCCCGGTCGATGTCTAAGGTGCATATTGGAGCTTTGAAGAGATGCCAGGGCCTAGCGGACAGCGTACTAGTACGCATACACAAGTAGCATACCATGGATTCTCCCAACGGGCACCCTTGTACCGTGTGTCGCTCGGTGATGATGTACAACGATGTTGTGGACTACGAGACCCATTTTTGGGGACCCCGGTCGATGTCTAAGGTGCATATTCGAGTTATGAAGAGATGCCAGGGCCTAGCAGACAGTGTACTAGTACGCATACACAAGTAGCATGCCTCACGGGGAAGCTGAAATCTCCCCCCACTGTATGGGGGTCCAGCTTCTCCTAGTACCACCCCTTGCTGCGTGTGTCACTGGTCGTGTGTCACCGTATGACACTCACCTGCTAGAAAGCTCTCTCCCGTAATCCTTCTATCAGCTTTGTTATCACCGGTTTCACCATCACTGCCTTCTGAGTTCCTGTTGCAGTGAAATAGTTATATATATATATTCACACAAATATATACCTATTTTCACCTGTTCTATCAGGTTATGGGTCCCACTTCACGTGAGTGGTGATTCCGGTTGGTTCGGCTCGCTTCGGTTCGTCCGATTCTACAAACCGTCAACACCGTTTTTTTACCGTCAACATCGCAGCATAATTCAACTGCGAACCGTATCAGCGGCAATTTTTCCGTCTCCGTTCCCTTTGCCGCTTCCGTTAACCGTGGTTTACCCTACCGACTGTGACTGGGAATCCGCGCGCCGTTCTTATCCGTCAGCGGTGTGAAGACATCTCCGTTACCGTCTTTGCCCGTTCGAGTACTCCGCCTACCGTTTGTGAATGGTGGTTTACTTTGCCGTTCAAATCCGTTCTTATCCGTTCCAACTTTTACCGTAATTCTGGCATCCTACTTCGTTCCAGGCATGTCTCCCCAACGTCCTTCAACACTCTGGCCAGCAGCGCCTCTGCTGCCGGGTAACTGGTTTACCGTATGACTTTTTTGACCTCACCGCCGTGTTCCTCGTCAAAATCTACCTCAATTTGACTTTTTCATCGTTCGATTTGGTTATTTTTGGCGAAAGCTACGTTTTCGTTTGGGAACCCTAAGTGTTGGGCTCCAGATTTTCCAGCTTACAGCGGCCATGGCTTCGTGTCGTCAGCGTTCGCGCATTTCTGCAGTTGCCTCCGCGCTGCGGGTGATTCGACTACGAGAACTTACCCCTGGCTACGATCTGGTGGCGTCTGGTGGTGCTTATGCACCAGACACCAAAATCGAGTCCATCAACCACATCGTCGACATGAGCTTTGACCACTACGAGCTCACCCCGCGGCATCCTCCACTCTTCCCTCCACCCTGCGTGCCCCTTGGCCACTGCCTGGTGGTGTTTAGTGGTGTTGCAGCCCTCATCCCGCCGCTTTTCCTCTCTGCTTTCGCACTTATGTGCGGCAGAGTGGAGCCTCACCGCATTTTCCACCTTCCACCTCCCTATCCCCTCTCCAGCGACGCATTCGCTCTGGTGGTGCCAGGCCGCTTTTGGCTTTGGCACCGCGTGGGCATTGGCTGATTCATCGTTTTCGTGGCGCTCGAGGACTTCTGCAGTCGAGAACTCCGCCGCCGCCATTCCGCAATCACGTCGCGGCTTGTAGATGCTTGCCTTGATGTACAACGACCGTAGAGCGGGACTAGCCCGCCTAGCCTGTTTATATGTCTCTTAGATGCCTAGGCAGCGCCCATGCACGGATGTGCTTCTAGCTGGGTTGAAAAAGGCCCCCTCGGCCTGGACACTAAATTGACATTGGGTTAGGGCTTAGGGTTTTCCTTGCTCTCGCATGGCCACTCACACCTTCGGGGTGAGGTGGTGTCACGGGGAAGCTGAAATCTCCCCCCACTGTATGGGGGTCCAGCTTCTCCTAGTATCACCCCTTGCTGCGTGTGTCACTGGTCGTGTGTCACCGTATGGCACTCACCTGCTAGAAAGCTCACTCCCGTAATCCTTCTATCAGCTTTGTTATCACCGGTTTCACCATCACTGCCTTCTGAGTTCCTGTTGCAGTGAAATAGTTATATATATATTCACACAAATATATACCTATTTTCACCTGTTCTATCAATGCCATGGATTCTCCCGATGGTCACCCTTGTACCGAGTATCGCTCGGAGATGATTTGTAACGATGTTGTGGACTACGAGGCCCTTTTTTGGACCTTAATCGAAGTATCATAGCAGGATGTGCAATATATATGATTATATACGTTTATGCAGCAGAGGGCAACCCTACGTTGCGCCGCAATTAGTCGAGTATCTGATATATTTCATGAACTTATAATGATTTTCGTGCACTTATAGGGTCTTAAGGATGAAAATTTCCCATCATTCACGACTTTTGATGATAAATGATTTTTGGGGATTTTTCTAGTATGGTGACCCTGCAAAAGTAGTGGGTAATGATCAAAGTCATCAATTTTGAGTCGTGGATGCATGATATATCCATATGTCGTGTGAAGGTTTCCTAGTCAAGTGGAGTGTATGTGCATGAAATATCATGTCATAACTCACATAACTCTAAGTAACGAAGAGGTTATGACGTTTTGGGTTTCAACAAGGAAACCCTGATTTTGGGGGCTATTTCTTTGCTCCAGCCTGCGCATACCCACGAGAAGAAAACGGCACGGCGAGCTCGATGTGTGATGGAAGTAGCACTAGGGTGTGCAAAACATCAAAGTAGATATCAATATTGATTTTTTGAGACCTTAATGTGCGTGGACCTTCGCTCCATGGGATCACAATCAGGGATGCGGTACGATGGAACTCGAAATTCTATAAGTGAAAAACATCCAAAAAAATCAGTTTTTCTCACATGCGGCGATAGTTGCCATGGTTATGGCAGGATACCGGCATTCTCATGGGGTAATGCATGTTGCACAGTTCGAGTACATCCCAATGAAGAGTCCTATCACCATATACGAATATATATGGCCATCTACCGAGCGAAAACACCTTCGTAGTCAAAGTACTTGTGATAGTACTTTCGAAATTAATTAATTTTCTGGTGTTTTATAGCATGAAAGCACACACGATTTACTCACACCTAAAGTTGATTGTAGCGTGCACTATCATTCAAAATAATTCAAAAGGGTCCGAAATGATTTTTCTGAGCTGTAACTTGACCCGTGGAACCTGTTGAAAAGGCCCCATAATGGTTTTACTAAAGTACTTGTGACAGTACTGGAGCGCGGGGCAGTAGCCACTTATTCCGGCGCGACGGGGCCTGCGAGACTTGTGGAATCCGGCACATCATCGTGTGATTCACATATGATGCATGTGCGAGATGTATCACTGCGTCGTAAAGTGCGCACCGTGCAGAAACGTAACCCTCACCCTACGTCACACACCGCAGCGGTATAATATATGCAGGGTCGTCGTACCGCAACCTTTTTTGCACAGCGATCAACCAGGCTATATGACAATCTGAAAAGAGTATGCAACAACGTTACGATTCGATCCTGAGTGGGGCTTTGGAACCCACTCGCTCGTTTCCACACTACGATAATGCGGTATCATCAATGCATACAACCCAGTATCATCCGCGTGTGTAAACGAGCCAGCTGCATCCAAAGCTCAGCTCAGGACGACACGGATACAATACACCAATCATACACAAAGTCACGACTTGTTTGTAAGTGGTCAGTGCGACTATTGCTAGAATATTGCCAGTATAGTATATAAGCACGCGCGGTGAACGATCCGTTCCTGACGACCACGCACAAGTTCGGCTTCAAGACGTTATTTTCCAAGGGTACACGTTATCGAGACAACTGCCTACATGCATGTGTTCATAACGCGACATGCATTACCGCGTGTGTACGGATAATCACTTGGTGCATGCTCGTGTATACGTGTAAGCATAGTTATTGGTAACGAATGGTACGAATCACGGAATGGCGACATAAAACGGCATGTCAAGCCGTATAATAGGCTTGACACAAGCACGTTACCGTATTATCGTAGTGTGGAAACAAGCGAGTGGGTTCCAAAGCCCCACTCAGGATCGAATCGTAACGTTGTTGCATACCCTTTTCAGATTGTTATATAGCCTTGTTGGTCGCTGTGCAAGAAAGGTTGCGATACGACGACCCTGCATATATTATACCGCTACGGTGTGCGACGTAGGCTGAGGATTGCGTTTCTGCACGGTGCGCACTTTACGACGCAGTGATACATCTCGCACATGCATCATATGTTAATCACAAGATGATGTGCTGCATTCCACAAGTCTCGCAGGCCCCGTCGCGCTGGGATAAGCGTCATGTTTTGTCATGGTCTGGGTGATCCTGGATGCCTCTAATATATGGTGTCATGTCAATACATTTGTATTCGACGTGGTGGTGTTTTTAGAGTGATATAATATAGTTATTGGTAACTTATTTCAGTGATCTTTGGTACAAATTTCAGATACGGTCGAGGACCTATTGTACTTTGCGCCATTATATACTGAAACCTGGCGCGCCTCGTCACCGCAATTTCACGTTGCGTACATTATCGTACGCACACATTAATCTCAGTGCCATACAACTTCGCATCGGTAAATTGTCATTGCAGCGTTGCATGCCCCGCCTGCGCCGGGTAAAGCGTCGCGTATGTGTGCCGGTGGTATCGCCCGGTGTACATGTAAGTCGCGGTCCGTGTAATATCGGATGCCTCTGTTGCTTGGCACATGCCAGTCGCTTTGTAGTTAGCCAGAGTGTAATTAAATGGTGCATGCTAATATAATATGTGTGTGCAGCAACCTTCGCTCATACCGACAGTATGCGTGTTTCACGCTGTGAATCGCTTCGTGTGTAGCCTTGTTTACCCCGTCGCGCCGGAACACGCGCCGTCCTTATTACGGTCTGATTTAACGATCGGATGCCTCTGTTGCTTGGCACAAATCGCACAATGCGTGGTGGTAAGCCAGAGTGAATACTATATATTCGATGTCCCCGTGTGTCCATTGTGTGGGATTTTAAGCTTAATCGGGAATTTTGGGTCGAAAATCGAGTAAAATGCCCGATATATGCAATATTTCAGCGAGTTCGACCATTGCAAATTTACGAATTTAACACCATCATGGGGCGCATTCACAACATTCTCCTGTTCCATAAATAGCAACAAAGTGGAAGTGGTCATGTATGAGATTTTGTTTTACATGCAACCTTGCCCTTTTGTGGTACTGTGAGATTTGATATTGCACCTCCAACACAGTGATGCTCACGTGCTGTATTGATTAATTCCCAACCCGCCCTCAACCTAAAACAAACAACTTCGATAATCAATTAAATAATAGACTTCGGCGAAAAACAAATAAGTCTTACATGACATTTGCCGGGCCAATGGAGAATGCCTTTCGACAGTGCTGTCACGCATGCAAACCGCAGATTAGCACTTGGTCATGTCGATCTGGAATCTGAAGCGAGTAAGTCACCCTGCACTTTTCACTATTTCTTCGATCCGGAGGATACGCAATCCGTTTTCGGATGAGCTCCTGCTATGCATGTACAACGAGCTTCTCGCTCAGTGATGGGGAAGCATCCGTTATCTATGTCTCCAAGTTTAAGGACCGATGCCATTCCGGATCGAAGAAATAGTGAAAAGTGCAGGGTGACTTACTCGCTTCAGATTCCAGATCGACATGACCAAGTGCTAATCTGCGGTTTGCATGCGTGACAGCACTGTCGAAAGGCATTCTCCATTGGCCCGGCAAATGTCATGTAAGACTTATTTGTTTTTCGCCGAAGTCTATTATTTAATTGATTATCGAAGTTGTTTGTTTTAGGTTGAGGGCGGGTTGGGAATTAATCAATACAGCACGTGAGCATCACTGTGTTGGAGGTGCAATATCAAATCTCACAGTACCACAAAAGGGCAAGGTTGCATGTAAAACAAAATCTCATACATGACCACTTCCACTTTGTTGCTATTTATGGAACAGGAGAATGTTGTGAATGCGCCCCATGATGGTGTTAAATTCGTAAATTTGCAATGGTCGAACTCGCTGAAATATTGCATATATCGGGCATTTTACTCGATTTTCGACCCAAAATTCCCGATTAAGCTTAAAATCCCACACAATGGACACACGGGGACATCGAATATATAGTATTCACTCTGGCTTACCACCACGCATTGTGCGATTTGTGCCAAGCAACAGAGGCATCCGATCGTTAAATCAGACCGTAATAAGGACGGCGCGTGTTCCGGCGCGACGGGGTAAACAAGGCTACCCACGAAGCGATTCACAGCGTGAAACACGCATACTGTCGGTATGAGCGAAGGTTGCTGCACACACATATTATATTAGCATGCACCATTTAATTACACTCTGGCTAACTACAAAGCGACTGGCATGTGCACCGGCACCGATACCGGTTATAAAATTGGAATATGGAAAAAGTCTTTTTGGGGAAGAATTTTAGAGCCATTTGGGAAGAATTGTGACATGGGTCATTTTTGGGAAGATTTTTGACAATGACGCATGCGGTGCGTATGTCGAGCCTTTCACTCGATGCGTGCCCAATGACCCCCTCCCTTGCGCGGCGTCCCAGATCCCATAATGTGCACGGATCTCGCGCGCGCAAAAAATATGTTGTTCCTAACACGCCCAACAATAAGTTTCGATGCTTGAGGTCTCTCTCTCAGACCTCTACCTCACGCTGCTGGAAAGTGACTTACGGGGTCACGTAAGTCACTGTCCAGCAGCGTGAGGTAGACGTCTGAGAGAAAACACCTGAGCGGACAGAGGTTTGTTCGACGTGCGTGAGCACGTGACGGAGCGGAGGCTAGACACGTCATCATACCACGGATATACGAATGGAAAATATAAAAATTAAATTTCACCAACCAATATTTTGGTGAATATAAACCTTTGGTATATACACTACATCACGGCCAGATTATTGGCTGGGAAAAAATGATTCCCGCAAGACTTTTGGTTATTGGTCATCCAGACCACAGGCTAACATGACCTGGAAGCTATCTTCCTGGAATCGTAAAATGTTTATAAATATATATGGTATTTTGTCTATTGTACGATTTATACTCATGGCAAAATGTTATGTTATGAGGACTGAGAGTGTCACTCGACTGTCACAAGAGAGGGAAATCAGATTTCAACTTGAATTGTCCAGTGTGCCACACACTCATACGCGTGAATATATGTCGCGTGCGTCACGCATGAGTCATTGTCAAAAATCTTCCCAAAAATGACCCATGTCACAATTCTTCCCAAATGGCTCTAAAATTCTTCCCCAAAAAGACTTTTTCCATATTCCAATTTTATAACCGGTATCGGTACCGGTGGCATCCGTCGTATTGCCGTCATATGTCCCTGTGATCGGTGACGAATCTAGTTCACCAGCCACAATACCGCTTTATTGATGAACTGTGCAAGTGAGAAGGTAATTTTTTCTGGTTCTATCTTCCTTGGGAACAGAACGGGTGAGTTGCCAGGATTACGAACGCGACGACTTCTTCCTTTAAAAAGCGAGGTACCTCAGAACCCGTGCATCTTAACATTCGGTTTGCATTTACGGTAAGGCACCCTAGCTTCACTCGATCCCCTCCAAGCTCCTTGCATTGCATTCGATTTCCTAATACATGTCAGCAATTGGCCACTCGTCGATGATTCCCAATACTTACTATAACTCATTCTTCACTGATCAAATTTTATAGTATTGATCGATATACAAATTCCGAGTCAATGTATGGCGATAGCATTCTTTCCCAAACGTAGATTCTTGGTTGCTTGCTATTCGCGGAGTCATCTTCCTGTCTACCATCCACGAATTGACAATCCTTTGTGCTAAATTAATCGAGGTTTAACCCGCATTCATTCATTCATTTCTATGATACAGGAACGTATCTTGAAGTGACAACATCTATCGCAACCTTGCATGAACTAAAGGGATTTGTTACGCGTTGCACTCTTACATCTTTGTTGCGACATTTTGGCCTGATAAATCTGGAGACCGCTCCCTTGCTTGTGCACCTTCACCCCTGCGACGCCATAGCACATCACCAATGATGTGTTACAATGTCATAGTTCGGCGAGGTGAACGGCTAATTCCGGCGATTTTCTATGTGCCGCGCTGCCTCGAGCGCGCCAAGGTCTACCAATACAGGCCAATTAGAAGCCACCCGGATGATTGACGGGATCCGCCCGCATGCATGTTTGACAAACGCAACCGTATTTCATCACCGCAATTGCCATATAGTGCATAACAGGACGAAAAAGACGAAATGACTCTCATTTGTGCCATATGCAACCGATCGCACCGTTTTGGCAGAGCTGGCATCGTCTCTTGCTGCAAATCCTCCGTTCGCGGCTGCATCACCCAGCGCTCCCAAGCATTTCCCTCACTGCCGTTGCTTCACGACGCCCCACCTATGCTCACCATACAGTTGGCCGCTCATAGATAGTAGTGGACTGCAAGAGCAAACCTGTATTGAAATGTTTGGCGTTTTGTAGCTGGCACATGCTGGAGCACTGCAGCCCTTGTTGTGGTCACTCCGAGACCCGGCATGGAGGACTCAGCGGAACGTACTGCAGATAAGCAAGCACGAACGTTGATGCGAGGAATTTCAGTCACACTTTACGCAGAACCTCGCGCCAGGCGCGCAGCGTGGAGTTGAACACCGCTCACCTCACTGCTCGGAGGCGCATCCAGGATGTCCGGCCGCAGTACATGAAGGGTCTCCGATAACACCTGGTGGCTCCCATCCCTCAGCGCCTGCTTGTATAACGCCTACGCTCGGCCCACGAGGGGGAGTCCAAATTCCGTCACGCACCTGTTGTCCTGCAACTTGAGAGTCCTATGAAGCGCCTGCCGGGCATATCATATCACCGGGCCAGCAGCGCTTTGTGCGACGGGATTCACACCAACATATTCGTTGCCGCCAGGGTGGCAATGAAAGGGCAGGCAATGTCGGCCTCTTACTACGAGTGACGGTATCATGGCAGTCCACTCCAGCGCTTTATGCGACAACAGCCGCTGGATCATCTTCCAGTACTGCAGCGTTCATTATGATTTTGACCGTTGTGGCTCTTAGATGCTCGTTTTTACTACAAGTGACGGTATCATGGCAGTCCACTCCAGCGCTCTATGCGACGACAGCCGCTGGATCATCTTCCTGTACTGCAGCGTTCATTATGATTCCGACCGTTGTGGCTCTTAGCTACTCGTTCCTGGAAGGGAAACAGTAGGAATAGGAAGGTCTCAGGCATTGAGTTGAGTGGGTTTCCTTCGATGGGATACGCGGGGAGCACCTGTTCTACACTCGTGGCGCCCCGGAGGGACTCGTCGACAGCGCGTTTCCACTTCTTGCCACTGGGCTCCCCTGAGCCAGCCCCACCTCCGCTCAATCCAGCTGGCAATGCCAACTGAACCTAGCATTCCATACGATGAGGGTATGCCGCATCGTATGTGGTGATGGCCGTAGGGGGAGCCGCAACCACGGCAGTCCAGCACATCAGGTGAGAAGGGGGTTCATCCCGGGAGGTGGCACACACTCCAGGGTTGCCGTGCATCCAGCCACACGCTGAATGGCACGAGATCAGCCGACAAAAGCCAGCCCACCATGATCCCAGTGGATGAGAGAAGCAAATCAGGAGCAAGGCAGGGCCGTGACAAGATACCACCAACTCATACATATTCCCAACCCAGATGCAAAGCAGTATGGAAAGACGATGTGACCGATCGCCCAACAATTGTTGGTCTCTGGGTAACGGAGTAAGCGGACCCTGCTGGCATGCCCCCCAGGGGCTCAGGGTCGATGGATGGGACCCACTGGTCCATGGTCATGCCATGAATACAGTCACACCACACGGCAAGGACACCCCATGGTAAAAAACTAAAAACGTGCAGACACGTAAGTGCTCCCCGCAAAAGTCAAGGGAAAACACAGAACGTGGACTTCACCACCTTCAGCCTCCCTGCCACCCCGGCACACGCGTACGTGCAAGCGAGCAAAGGAAAGAGGAAACTCCACTTCATCAGAGTGCGGGGTGCTCGTCAGCCTTACAGACACGTGGCGCACTGCAAGGTCCTCAGCAGTGACTCACGGCTCATAAACTGCATCTCATCCCTCGTCCGCCGCCGCATCTGCAAGCGCATGCCTCTGGCTGCGAGTAGCTCAGAAGGGGCCGCGAGTAGCTCAGAAGGGGCTGCGAGGAGCGCAGAAGGGGCTGCGAGTAGCTCAGAA
>LGRX02003687.1:0-28030 GCA_001247695.2 Cymbomonas tetramitiformis
CACACACAAATGAATGGGGCAAAACGGTGCTAAAGTTTTCGAAGAATGTATGCATGAATAACCCAAAAAACAAAATGAATGGGGCAAACCGGTGCTAAATTTTTCGAAGAATGTATGCATGAATAACCAAAAAAATAAAATGAATAGGGCAAGACGGTGCTAAATTTTTCGAAGAATGTGCGCCGAATAACCCAAAAAACAAAAATGGGGCAAAACGGTGCTAAATTTTTCGAAGAATGTCTGCATGAATAACCCAAAAAAAAAATGAATGGGGCAAAACGGTGCTAAATTTTTCGAAGAATGTATGCATGAATATTACATTCCACACATAATATAGTGAAGTTTAGTCAACTTTGAAATTCGCATCCCATTGTCAAAACCAGCTTTTGTGTAGACTCTGAAAGAATTAGACACAAAAAAAAAACGTCGCCAGCTTTGACAATCGTGTACGATTGTCAAACCCAGCTTTTCTACAGACAAGAATTAAAAAAAAAACGTCGCCAGCTTTGACAATCGTATACGATTGTCAAACCCAGCTTTTCTATAGACTCAAGAATTAGACTTAAAAAAACGTCGCAAGCTTTGACACTTGTATACGATTGTCAAAGCTGAGTGCGAGCCTGCCGTAGTCGCAAGCTTTGACAATAGTATACGATTGTCAAAGCTGAGTGCGAGCCTGCCGTAGTCGCAAGCTTTGACAATCGTATACGATTGTCAAAGCTGAGTCCGAGCCTGCCGTAGTCGCAAGCTTTGACAATCGTATACGATTGTCAAAGCTGAGTCCGCGCGAGCCTGCCGTAGTCGCAAGCTTTGACCGGTCCCCTGACTCACGCGTGACAATCGTATACGATTGTGAAGCTTGGGCACTAGGTACGGCCCCCTGACTCACGCGTGACAATCGTATACGATTGTGAAGCTTGGGCGCTAGGTCTGGCCCCCTGACTCACGCGTGATAATCGTATACGATTGTCAAAGCTGAGTCCGAGCCTGCCGTAGTCGCAAGCTTTGACAATCGTATACGATTGTCAAAGCTGACAATCGTATACGATTGTCAAAGCTGTGTCCGAGCCTGAGGCCGTAGTCGCCAGCTTTGACAATCGTATACGATTGTCAAAAGCTAGTCCGAGCCTGCGGTCGTGGTCAGTTTTGACAAGCGTGCACGATTCTCAAAACTGTGTCCGAGCCTGGCGTAGTCGCTGCCTTGTTTATTCGCACGAGATATCGCAGGATTCGCAGGAAAATCGATGTTACGCCAAAACTTGTCAGGCCAGTGCAAAGCCAATTTATAGCCTCTACCGGGCTTTGATGCGCATTCACTCCGACATTGATGCAGTTGTCGTGGAGTTTCCTTGTAATAGCTAGCAAGTACGAAGCAGACTACTGTGACGGATTATAATTTCTATTTTACTTATAATAACAATAAGACGAGCTTTTTTTTTGAAATATCTCGCCCACTTCCTCTACGACGCCCGGGGGAGGACTACCAGCTTGTATCTGCAGCTTGTATTATAATAGAGGGTTTTTTTTTGAAAAATCTTGCCCTCACTCCTGGTCCCGAAAAAGTGGGTAAGTGGGGAGGGGGGGGGATACCGACTTGTGGGATTCCGAGTTTCCGCTTGAGTGGGGAGGGGGATTCCATTTTTAAAATTTTGCTAATTTTCTAGATTTTTTTTTTGCTAATCTTGCTCTATGTTAGATTTCAGATATCAGTTTTTGGAATGCTTGATTTCAGATTTTTTACATCTGTCATTTTGCTCTACGTTAGATTTCAAAACTGGTTCGGACCCGTACGGTTAATCATACTCGAATATGGATGAGTGACAAACTCTTCGCGAATATCCAGGCAGGGTTATACGACATGCAATAGGATACACGATCTCGGCGCTAGGTTCGGCTCTCTCTCACGTGTGACAATCGTATACGATTGTCAAGCTTGCACCGTACGGTTAATCATACTCGAATATGGATGAGTGACAAACTCTTCGCGAATATCCAGGCAGGGTTATACGACATGCAATAGGATACACGATCTCGGCGCTAGGTTCGGCTCTCTCTCACGTGTGACAATCGTATACGATTGTCAAGCTTGGACCGTACGGTTAATCATACTCGAATATGGATGAGGGTGCTAATACATGCAATGGTATAATCACTTTTCATCACACATACCAAAAGTACACGTGAAACCTTTCAGAGCAAATTTCTAATAACATAGTTACCGTTCGATCACTCAGTTTGGCAATTTTTGCACCTCAATACTAAGGCAGTGTAGCTGTCTCTTCTCGACTCATGCAAAACATTCCTTAGGCGATTCTTACACCTCAATACTAACGCAATGTAACTGCACCTTCTCGACTCGCGCAAGACTTTCCCATCGGTGTTCTCGATCACTACAAGCTGCTATGAGTAATTACCTCTGAGCACCATTCTTGTGCTGCGGCAAAAACTGTGTCCTACAGTTCTCCATCCTTAGGGACCTTCCCGCTTACACTTGGCATCATTCCACGTTACTCATTCACGGAACGTTAACGCGCCAGACTTCCGCAGTAGCTCAGCCGTCAACTCCAAACAGGTTTACGTTTGTATTCTAGCTAAGCAACTAGAGATCGAAGTTGTCCGGAATTCCAGGATAATAAGACAGTATTTTGCGAACTTCTGAGGATAGCAGGGATGGCTCGTGAAGGTATCCCACACTCGTAATGATCGGAATTTCGAATATCTCGGAGTACAGCCAAAGGAAATGCTTGCAGGGAGCAGGTCGGGTCCTCGCCATATCTCGAAAACACGGACACGAACAACGGTATTCTCGTCCAAACTCCAAGAGGTATTCACGGCCATCGGAATCGGGGTGACAAACTCGGAAGTTATACACGGTTGCACCACCAGGAACACATTTCCGGATTTGAGTCAGTGCAAGCTTATCGGTCTTAACCATGCCGTGGAGCGCCTTATAGAAATTCTCTATCTTCTTCGTCATGAAACCCTTGCCACTGGCTTTCACCTTAACACCGTTGCGAAGTCTCTCCTCCACGTCCATCTCCGAATTCTCCGAACTCACCAGATGTCCTCGAGCCTCTTCTGGGGTCACATCCTCATGGGCAACGCAAACACCAAGAGAACAGAGACGAGTCTCCTCACTTTCCAGGATCTTTGTGTCCGGTGCAACAAGAAGTTTTGGTACACGGTTCGCCCCCCCCTCGGGCAGTCCAGGCATCGAAACGTGACAACAATACCATGGGTTTTGAACACATTTCCACGAACAGAATATAATCCTCCGGATCGGGGGAGTGGTCCTCACTTCGCGAACTTGACCCTTTCGAAGAGTTAAGTTTTTTGCTGGAAAATAATAGGTCAAGCTTCCGGTGTACCCAATAGTCAGCTGCCCTTTCGCGATTGGGATGTCGTGACGAGAACCATTAGACTTCCGTCCATAGCATTTACCGCTAGTGTCTGCCCGCATGACGTGAAGCAGGGAAGGTTGGAAGTCCCCACCAGCTTCCGGGTAAACGCGAACTAAAGCACGCTCCGGACGTGCCGCAGAGGTAGGTCTTGCCGCCGAGGTAGGTGGTGCCGCCGAGGTAGGTCTTGCCGCAGAGGCAGGTGGCACCGCCGAGGCAGTGCGCGTCTTCTTGGAGGCGACGCCTTCGGAGGGAAGTTCCGCAGGGCGTTTGCGCGAAACCCCCCCATGGTTTACCTTATCTGGACGGTGGGTGTCCGTTGCAGGGATGCCCCTCTGTGGAAGCCATCCTGTCGCGCCAGCACGAACAGTTTGCATTAATTCGCGACCATCTGCAAACTCTGCCTGAGTAAGGACGCCTTTAACCCACTTATCCTCCAATGAACGAATACGACCTTGCACGCACAACAAGTGCTTTGTAGAGTTCTGCCGGTTCATCGCAAGGCAAATTTGTCGAATCTGCATAAGGCTATCGAATTCCACCGACTCCAACAAGGTGGAGTAGTATGCCCCCCACGATCTCCACTTCGCGTGCATGCTTTCCGCAAGGCATACAAGCGGTCGTTGGATTTCGGCGGTCATGTCTTCGGGTTGATCCTTGAATTGCGTCAGAATGTGCTGCGCGTGCCGTATTTGGAAAACGAAGTACGCATTCAATTTTGGCTGATTCGACCTGCCGCACTTCTCAGCATACCAGGCGAAGATGGCAGTTTCACAGGACACCTTGGCCTCGGGAGTAGAGTGAATCCATCGCTGTAACAGGTCTTTGTGCCCGGCATGGAGATCTGATGGAATAAGAGATTCGATCTTATGTAAGTTCTGCCCCCAATGGAACGTGCACTCCAGATTGTTACGGTCATCTTGGTCTGGCCAAACTTTCTTGATTGCTGCCCAGTTAGCACCTGTGCCCCAAATATTAATCAGTTCTTGAAAATCAAGTATATCATGCGTAGGTTTACACGGTGCTGACAATCGTATACGATTGTCAGAACGTTATAATGTGCAAACTCCCACATTGAAAACTAAGATTATTGACTTGCCCTGTATATCATGCGTAGGTTACACGGTGCTGACAATGGTATACGATTGTCAGCTGCTGACAATGGTATACGATTGTCAACGGTTCTGACAATCGTATACGATTGTCAGAGCCGTGTAACTTACAAACTCTCCCATTGAAAATGATGATCTTTAACTTACCTGCTGCATCTCCCATGAAGCCGTAGAATAATACTTCCGCACGCGGGTGTTCGGCTGCTACCGTCTTCTTCACCAATGTCCAAAACAGTACCTGTGTTTCGGTACAGTCTTTGGGTACGTTCATGGTGGCAATAGTGAGCAGGGCGTTGGCCTCTATGGAGAACACGTGCGCCCCCATCGTCACCCAATCCCCAGAAACCTTGCGATGTACGAAATCCAAGTGGACGTACGCTGAGCGAAGGTAGTCGTCACTGCTGTTCGGGTGCATGCGAAGCACGAGATCGACACCTCCATCCACTCCGACACTGGACATAACGAACGTGTGAGCAAAACTGTCGATGTTCCCCTCGTCCGCGAAAGATTGCAGTAGCCCCTTACCGTGCTGAGCAGCCCATTCGGAAACGGCTTTCATGCCCTCATCCTGTCGACGACCTCGCACGAATTTCTGGTCCACTGCCTTATCAATCACTTTCATTTTCCTCGCGATGTCAGGTAGCTGGCTAGGGTCAAAAGAAGAGTCTTTTGGAAAGACGGTTTCCGTGAGTAAAGTCCTTTTCACGTCGCAAACGTTTCGCACTCCACCGGTATTTAGAACCTCCGCAGCCCTAGTCTTAGCCGTTTTTATCTCATTCACGCTGGGGTTGTCGGTGGTCAGCACGGAATGGTTGTGTGCATCGGTGCCGGTACTCAGAACGAGGATGTTCCAATCGGAGTCTTCTTCGGTGGTTACACGAAACGGACAATTGCCAGAATGAATGGGCTCAGCGTTGCAATGGGCGCAAGCCAGATTGCGGTTTTTAAAGGTACCGGTGAAGTCGGAATGGTTCCGGTCTCCCGTTTGACGATATACGATACATGCATCGTTGGTACAGGATAAAGCCCCACCGCATCGCGTAGTTCTAGTGAGTCGGCCTTTGATACGCTTTTTGTCGGAAGAGCGCAGCCAGGTCTGCGGATCGTATTTTAAGAAATCTCTCCAAGGAGAGAAAACTCCTGCACGTGGCTTATAAACTACCCCCGGAAGAAGAGGCACTGGCAGTTCGTCGACAAGCTCTTCAGGCTGAACTGGCGCTACGTCTTGGGACAAATCCACGTGCTGCGAAAAATCAATCGGAATAGCTGGTCCGGTGTAGGCTGTATATTCCGATTTGACCTTGTGCTTGAGCTTTGGTTCTATTCCCGCGCTGGAGGATTTCGTAGATTCATTCGAGTCTTTTGGAGGTGGAGGCGATTCGGTTAAGTCACAAACAAAATGTTCTTGCTTTATTTCACGGCGAGGCGGAGAAGCTGATGCTTGGGAAGATTCGTGGGTGGCTGTTTCGACATTCACACAACCGGTCTTCGCGTCACTCGTAGATCCGGGGGTTGAGCTGACACCACCGATCACAAGTACGACAGCTCCGTCAGGGAACACGGTACCGAGCTCGACAGTTTGCACATCTTGTGTGCTGCGCATGTGAAGAAGCATCGGGGTATCGGTAAGGGTTGGAAACAAGGCCTGTAGTAACTGAAGAGAGATTGGCACCGCATGCGGGACATCCAAAGCATGGTTACCGTATCGCAGGGAAGTCGGCATGGTATCCTAAGGTACCATGAGAAATGAATTTTTCTATTATCGGAAGACTCTATATAGACATGGGTTCAGTGTAAATTTTGAAGAACCAAGCATTCAAGATATTTGTTTGGGAAACAGTTCTGACAATCGTATACGATTGTCAGAACTGTTGGGAGGGAGGGGGGAGGACTATGTACCCCACACCGTTCTGACTCACCGCTCGGACTCACCGCTCTGACTCACCGCTATATTTCCACCAGTTACCGTGCTGAAACAGTTCTGACAATCGTATACGATTGTCAGAACTGTTGGGAGGGAGGGCGGAGGACTATGTACCCCACACCGCTCTGACTCGCCGCTATATTTCCCTTAAGCATGAAAAAAAAGTAAATTTTCTTAAGTATGGGAAAACGCAGGCGTCGACGCGGACCGACGCGTTACACTTCTTAAGTATGGGCTTAAGTATGGCAGCCCTAATTTCGAAAATCTTAGAATGTTAAGAATGTTTGGTCCGTCCGTCCGTCCGTCCGTCCGTCCAAGAATTCGTCTTGGACGGACGGACGAAATCTTGGACCAATATCACCTCTCGCCCATAGAGCATAGTCCATAGTCCATAGTCCATTTTAATGAAGCCCATAGTGCTAGTCGGGGTGCGGGTTGGTCGTTAAATACGGAGATTGGAGATGTGGAATGCCAGAGTAGGCCATACGCGAAGATTGTGAAGGCGGAATTCTCGATGTCGACGTCAACTAGTATCGCGGTTATGCTCGGTGTCGGGGGGATCAACCCAGACAATCGGTTCCGAGGAGGGGCCTCATCACAACAAACAAAGAAATGCGTCGCGGCGTCATCAGCAGCGCGCGGCCAAGCCCAGAATCAAATCAACATGTCTCCCGAATAGAAACCAATCCGCACCCAAATGTACGCACCACCTTAGACTCAGCCGGCGGTGTTTAGCCAAGCATGGCCAAACTTAGTAGTGGAATAACCGTGGCGGATGGGTCCACGACCTAGCGATATACTACCGGTATATTTCGGAAGCGAATATACAGAATAACTATGTAAAGCGGCTTTCGGAAACGATAACTTTATCGTCAGTTCTATAAAAGTTAAGATAGTAGAACCTAAAACCTCGCTCGGTCGGTCGGTCAGACTGCACTGTACAGTACGGCTATGGTTATTGTCGGTCCTATTGTATACGGCTACCTATGTACGGCTACTGTCACTACCTCTGGACGGATTTGAGTCAGGGGGTTAGGGGCCTGCCTGTCAGGGCTGCCTGGCTACCTAAGCACCCGGATCTCGGCAGCTGGAACGCACAGAGAAGTGCGCGAAGTGTCGGAGAGTGTCGGAAGAAAAAATGTCGGAAATGTCGGGAAGGTGACCGGTGCGAGAGCAAGGCGGTCGTTGTCGGAAATGTCGGAGAGAATGTCGGGAAAAAGTGTCGGAAATAAATGGCGGGTAGGGTCGCAGGGCGCGAAGCGGACGAAAGACGCAATAAACCAACACCACCGAAGTAGGTGGGATATAACCTGATGTGAAAGCAGATCGTATATGATATATATATATATATATATATGTATATATATATCGGCTAGTCAGCAACGAGTGTCAACAGGCAGTGTGGTTAGGGTTTCGGTCGGTCTAAAGTCGGATAAATGGAATAATTGGCGGGCTTTAGGTTGCGGGTGAGACCGTGACACACAGGCAGCACTGCAGGTGACATCCAGGCGAGGGGTGACACCGGGGGCACCACAGCTCCCCCCTTATGGGGGGAAAAAGTTGGCACTCCCATGAATCGTTCGATCCGCGGTCTATAAATACGGCACATGATATTTCAAATAGATTTTCCTTCTATCACGTCATACGACTTTAGTCGGAACGACTAATCGTTTGATCGGAGCACGCTGCTTGGATGCGGCGACGAAAGACGCCGGAATACCGACGCACGACTATTTCATATGAGTTGTCAGACGAATCGCAGACCAAACATCTTTGTAACGATTATCGAAATCGTAAATATGTATTCTATTGCCCGACTCGTCTGACATGAGGCATCTTTTGTCGGCATTCGTCGTAGCGTTCTCGGTGCATCCTTCGATCTAATGGAGGCCTGATTTTTTTTTTGACGTTTTTGGATAGAGACGAGTTCCGACCGACTAAATTTTTGTGCCACGTAGGAAAAGCGACTCGCACCTTGCGTGCTTTTCAGCCTAATGTTGCGTCCCAAGGACCGCTCTGAAAGAATTCGTAACCAAATATTTTTGCTACGTAAGCCTATGGTTATGATATTATTCCGAAGTTATATAAGGCCTATAACTTTGTAATAATACTTTTCATTGTGTTTTCCGTAGTGCCTTTCATTTTTATTGAACATGATGAGCGCGTGCGTAAAGATCCCCGCACGTTTTCATCATGGTACAGCTATAAACGGGACAACTGAAACAAAACTGTTGCAGTCTCGAAGTTATGAGTGTTCGAACAACGCGAAACTCTCTCAAACACTTTATAAGTATGCAATGAAGTTGGTTTCAGTCGCTGTCTCGAGCATCCGCAGAAACGCGGATGCCCAAAACGCGTTTGAAGTCCGCAATGTGAACCCCCTTCGCGGCTTATCTCACATCCGCGAATACGGATGGAATAACGCCAAACGCGCTTTCACACAACGTTAGCTAAAGGTAACTTTGCGTGAAAACTTGGCGGAGACTCATCTCTGTAAATCTCGCTACGCAATCGTTTAGTACCTCAAGGGTACCCCCGCACTCCGCGAGGATCCTAAAACGCGAAGTACGGCTTCTGTCGCTGCGTTTCGAGTTTCAAAAGACGCACATGTCGTATCACAGTGAAAATATGTTAAAGATGTTGTGATACATGTTGGGATTTTCGCAGAGTAATTGCCAAAATTCATGTGCGGGCAGCAGCCCGACGCATATTTTAAAAGGTCCATGCGTCCTTACCAGGGTCGGATAGTAGGCTTATCACACTGGTCAGATGACAAATCGCACGGTCTTCCCGATTTCTGATGTGGAGGAATATTTCTTTCGATTGGGAATCTGTGC
This sequence comes from Cymbomonas tetramitiformis, assembly GCA_001247695.2. NCBI lineage: Eukaryota > Viridiplantae > Chlorophyta > Pyramimonadophyceae > Pyramimonadales > Pyramimonadaceae > Cymbomonas > Cymbomonas tetramitiformis. Next base: position 9,272 of record LGRX02003687.1, read on the forward strand.
CATTTCAATGCGGCATCGTCATGTCGGGGCAAATTGCATTCTATAAACTGGATGTGTAGTAGGTCAAATGCTGAAGTACAGGGAGCAACCGTTTGCCGAGAAAGCTATGACATACTGGGCTAACGATTGGCTGCCCAGAAGGCCCTGCTTCACACAACGACTAGCGGGTTTTTTGCACTTATTTGCATACAGTACTGCAAAATGCTTTACGCCCAAGTGTAGAGTGTAGCATGCCGGGTATTACAATTTCCTGCATTTTGTCAACATTTGTAATCAGGTTATCGAGGGCTTCTCTGCATGTCCCCTTGTAACATGTAAATTGTGTAGGTCGTTTGCTATAGGGGTCCTTATTCAACAGACGTGTGGACTCGTGGCAGTGTCTTGTTGGAAGTGCACCATAGTCTTATCGGATGTGCGACATCATCATACTAATACATTCCGCCAAGCAAACTAGTATTTCAAATGTCACCATGCGATGTAAGTTGCATGTCATTGATTCAATTTACAGGCTATGTTACTTCCTTTTGCCTTTATTTGCTTTGAACTTTGAATTCTTCGTTTTGGATTTGCCGCTAAATTTGAAGTATTCATGTGCTTTCTCCTTCTCAGACCACTTCACAGCAATTTCCTTTAAACCTGCGCGTGTATGTGAACTCCGTGTGCACCCCCATGTCACCAAAAATTGCACCAATGCAGCGAAAGTTCACTCATGTCACCAACAGTTGGCCCAACGCGGTGGAAATTCGCGAACTTCTAAGCTGCAAGAACGGGAATGGTCTGCGGCAAGGAGACGCTAGACCGCAGCAAGGTTCACCCAGTTTTGCTCAATATCAACCTTCGTACTGCATGCATAGTTAATAACACTCGGACCAGCATCCCCGCGATCTTGCATACACAATGCACAGGGTTGGCTGACAGCTCTGCAGGCACACAAGCACTCCAGGACACCATGTTAAACCAGGGATGAGAGGGTCCTGCACTACATGCATCGCATGATGGTAGCATCAGGAACCCCACGGTGCACAGTATATGCACCATGTGGTAGGCGGTCCATACCTTGAGGAATGGCTACCCGCGCCTCCTTCAGTAATTTTATCAAATCCTACAGGTCAAGGCCACCCATCATCACCCCTCAAGGCATGACCCTTCCACGAGCACTCCTCAGCATGCTCAGCCTCTGCGCACAAAGTGTCTCCGCGCAGGCTGTGCAGCGAGCGCCAGTGGACAAGTGACACAAGACGGCGGCGGATGCCGGTGCATCTGGTGCAGCAATCTCACATCGAGACATCCGCCGCACCTTGCTGTGGCGACCATCCTCGGCGGTGAAGAAGCTGTGTGCACGCCCACGGCTTCCAGCGCGCCCCGTCCGTCCGATGCGATGGACGTACGCTTCAATATCCATGGGGAAGTCGAAGCAGACCACGAGGTTTACACCAGGTACGTCCAGGCCGCGGGCTGCCACATCCGTGGCCACCATGACCTCGGCCTTCCCAGTACGGAAGTCTTCCAGGGTCTTCTCTCTCTCATCCTGCGGGCTCCCCATCATCCCACACCTCCACGACCTCGCCTCCACGGCGCATGCACAGCGGGGACTGTGGGACCGGCTCCACCACACATCAACGTGACCCTCACACAGCTCCGGCGTGCACCAAACGCCGCGTCGCAATGATACCACCTCGCATCCTAACAGTGGCGTGTTCCGACATGGCGCTGCCTCTGCCTGGCAAACCCGAGTGCACTATCTTCTATGAAGCATGACACGCGGTTTTGCTGGAAGGACTTCACGCCAAGGTCCTGGCTTGTGCGATCTGCATTTGATCATGACTTTTAGGCCTAATATAAGAGTGCCAATCGTGGATATGCACACTTTCTAAAAAGTAGTGCCTCGAGCTCACAGGCCGTCCGATCAAAACCCTTCTGTTCACAATGAACGGATCTCGGTTTTTTAAATTGGACAATCTGACGAAACACAACCTCCGGCACCCAACGCTTCCTCTTGATGGCTTCGCCCATTATCAAGCCATCTGGAATTATCATCCCACACTAAATTTCCTCAAGCGATGTCACCTGGAATCTGCCCTGGCATTTCCCCGTCAGAAATCACCACTTATTGCTGCAAGTTGATCGGAAATGATTGGCGACCGCGGTTGCCCTTCGATTATGCAGCACTGCCATCTGGCACGAGAACGTTGCTAAGTGAACCGCTTCAAGGTTGAGAATTCCCCCCTCTTCACATATACCACCTTCGGGCATCACCGAAAATGGCTTTATTACGCGGCGCTGCGTACCAGGAACCACGGCAGAAGTGCGCCGAGCATTCTCCACTCCCAACAAGTGTGACCGCCGCGCCATCAGGACACACAGCCGCAATGCAGCGGCAGCATCTTCGCACAAACTGTGAGCTGCTTTTCGCCGTTCAGACAAAAGCTCATGCCTCACATTAATCAACGGAGCATATGACGAGGGTCGAGACGGGGGGCGCAACCGGCCCAACTGCGCGGGGCGTCACAAGCTGCCTGGCGCTTGATGGCACCTCCGGCCCAACACCGCGTGTCAGCACGCATTCCTTGCTCATGCGGTCACTATTTTGTGGGTGGCATTCGCCGCACGCAGTTGGGGCGTGCCTGCTCCTTATCCCCGTGGATTGCGCCAGCTGTGCGGAAGCCACGCTTCTGCAGCGCAGCATCCACACGGTCGCAGCGCTTTTTGGTGGCCACAAACACCAGTATCCGCGCCCCAGCCTCCCCGGCCTGCTCTGTCCTCGTGAGCTCTGCATTCACCACTTTCAGCAACTTCGCCATTTTGTCCGCATCCTGCAGCACAGGCCGGACAACAACTATCTCAGAAAAAGCAAAATAGACATCCTTTCCAGGGTGCCGGGTTATTTGCCCCCATGACCGTCGTTGCTCTCACTTCAGTCCAGCTGCATTTCTTCCTCCATGGCCAGCATCTCATATACACTTCCGTTAACACATTTCTCTCTCTTCGGCGGCCAATAGGAGGAAGACGCGACATGACACATGATCATACCAGCTGTCATGGCACTTACTGGGTCCTGGAGAGGCGGAACAGTGCTCCGAGGTTTACTTTGTGGCCGCCCAATATAGCGTGGGACACATCTGCAACCATCGTGTCCGGACCTCCAGCCACTTTCCGATCTGTCTTCTGGAGGCCCCCGGGCCCCAACAGTGGCCAGCACACAGCGGGGGCTGCGCACGAGCGGCCAGCACACAGCGGGGGCTGCGCATGGAACGTGAGTCGTACACATAGTCGGGGAAGCTGAGAGGAGTCCCCACCTGCAAGACGTCCACCTGCTGTGACACATCCTTGTTGACGGCCAAGGTGGCGGACTTTGAGCCCTTGGCGGCGATCGCTTGCCGCTTAGAGGTGCTGGTGTTATCGGTGGCGATGCGGACAAGAGTGCAGCTGCGGGAATGCACCAGCTTCATGGCCGCCGCCTGGACCGCCTCCGGCCAGGTGGCGGTGAACATCAATGTCTGTCGCCGCACCTTCTGCTCCTTCTTCTTCATACGGCCCTGCATCCCCCACTCATCCAAACAGACAGTGACCAACACCAGGAAACAGCCTCTCAAACTCTGCAATGCCAGGATTATGAACTCAGTACCTGGCAAATCGGCCGTTGTTCACTGGCGCGTCGCCGCTCACTAACAACCAATGAATTTCATGGTAGATCCCTAGTATCGTCTGGTGAAGCCCTAGTACCACGGTCATTGCTGCAGTGTCACAGGGCGCGTGGGATCACTGCGTTCATTGGGGAAAATCTGTTAAGTCATCACCAAGAAGAAATATGCCATCTACTGAAACCGTGGAACTCTCTAGTCATGCACATATGGCCATATAGCCACCACAAACCCAGATGCTGGGCACGCATCGAAACCGGGGCACATCGCTGCGCATGCCCCCCATGACCAGAACTATTGGAAGAAAGGTGGGGGGCCCTCGGGGCAAGGGCAGCACCCAGGGGCAGTGCCGGAGCACGGCGCGGATCTGTTCCTCGAATCCCATCTCCAGCATACGGTCCGCCTCATCCATGACCACAATCTGCGCCCCGGCTCCGCTAATGCACGGGCGCCAGGAGGCTGGTGGGGGGCCGACTGCCAGGAACTCCTGCAGGCGACCTGGGGTACCGACCACCACCTCTGGCAGCTCCGTCCGTAGCACGTTGCCCTGCAAAGCCAGCAAGCACCCGCGCCGCTCCACGCGCCCCCAGCATGTCACCATCCCTATTACGAGCCCCCAGCATGTCACCATCCCTATTACGAGCCCCCAGCATGTCACCATCCCTATTACGTTTCAGCATGCCGCCACCATCCCTATTACGAGCTCCCAGTATGTCACTCATCCCTATTAGCCCCCAGTATAGTCACTCATCCTTTATTATTTAGCCCCCAGCATGTCACCACATCCTCACATGAGCCCATGCCACCATCCCTATTACGAGACCTCAGCATGTCACCATCCTATTACGAGCCCCCAGCATGTCACTGGTCCTTGATACGAGCCCCCAGCTGTGTCGGTGGGGAGACTGAGGAGATCCACTTTAAATGTGGGGGAGAATTGAGGCCATCCGCCAAAAAAATGGTGGGGAGACTGAGGAGATCCCGCCAAAGGAGCTGGTGCAGAATATGCGATCCGCGAAATGATGGAGTGAGGACTGAGGCGGACCACGCGAAAATGAAAAAGCGGAGACTGAGGAGATCCAAAAATGGGGAGACTGAGGAAGCTATCCGCCGCGAAATGGTGCGGAGACTGAGATCCGCCGCGAAAATGGTGGGGGAGACTGAGGAGATCCGCCGCAAAAATGGTGCGGGAGACTGAGGCGATCCGCCGCGAAAATGCGAGTTGAAATACCTGGATGCCTTTCGACTGACCTCCGTACACCGCTGCCACCTTCAAACTGCGAAATACCACCGGGCCCCCAAAATCTGAGACAACCTTATTGGGGAGCAGGGTGGGGCGCTCCTGAAGCATGGCACAAGACCCCAATACAACACATTCTTGTCCTGTTCCCGACCGTCTGTTACAGCACTCTCTATTTCCTGAATGTCTGTTACGGAGCTACGTTTTCCCCGAATGTATGTTGTGGTATCGTCCTGTTCCAAAAGGTGTGTCACACTGGACACGGATCATGCCACACATTCAGGGACGTGTGCCACTACCCCGCCAGATTTTGTCATGTCCCTGATTGTGTGTCACAGCCCTAGCCTAGAGGTTCTGCAGGGTAGTGGCACACATGCAAGAACCAGCAAGGGTTGTGACACACATTCAGGGACATGCCAACGGGACATCAGGGACGGCACAGAATCTGGCAGGGCAGTGCCACACATGCGAGAACTGATGACGGCGCAACACAAGATGTGTGGCGTGTAAGCACTGTCGCATGACACGAGGATATGATGCCACGAGAGTCGGCCAAGACCGGGGGCTAGCAACTGCAGCTGCAGCCTCGATGAAACTGACCCGAGAAGAGGCGCCATCTTGGTGGCCTGAGCCGCAATCTGCTGCACGAGCTCGCGGGTTGGCGCGAGCACGAGGGCGCGGGGAACCGCCATGGCCCACGTCACCGCCTCCACCTCCTCCGGATCCACTGCAAATCCCCCACTTTCCCGAGTGTGAGATATCTGAATCTCCGCTTTCAAAGTGATGACTGAAATCTGGGCTGAACTGCCCGATCGAGCCCGATCACAAAATGTATCTCTGGATCCTCACGCAAGCACTTGTTCTACCGAATAGCATAAATCGGTGCTAGCATCACCTCTTCATTCTATCCCACAGGTGATGTTAGATATTCTCTCACACACTCCAAGCAGCGCGAGGCATGCAATACTCTCACACACTCCAAGTTGTGCCAGGGTGGGTCCGTGACATGGTACCACAAGCATTCAGCTAAAACAGCAAAAACGACGGTAATATGGGATGAATCACTCTGGAGAACGCCACAAAAATACTTTTGAGCGTGAACTAAGAGCAAAGTGGAGTGGACAGGTTTTGAGGACCGTTTGTATGATATACCCACAAAAGAGCACGGGGCATGGCACGTGAGGCCAACCCACAAACACCCCGGTGGAGGGAAAACAGCTGCAGAGCAGGACGGGGCTGCGCCCTGGTACCGAGCACACCCTGAGAGAACAGCGGCATGGATGCTATCATTTTTCACACACCAACAAACGCACAAGTTCTCAAGGATCCAATGCAGCCTCTCATTCTTAGCCCCTTGGCACGGCCCTTTGGCGACACTCAGCGTGTTTTGGGTGAACAAGATCTTTTGAGGCTTTGGGGCACGCAGGGAACAGAGAGGTGGTTTGGCTGGTGGTGGGGAGATGACTCGGGCAGCGTGGGGGGTAAAGGTGAACTGGCTTCTATGGAACAGCTTCAGTGCGCGCACAGAGGTCACGCCGGCGCTCAGGCGGCCTCAGTGAGGCTTAGGGGGTCCCATTGACCAATAGAGAGCTGCGGACGATCCGGATGAGTTTTCCGAAGTGTGTATTGAATCCTTTGATCCCTGGTGAGGGATCATAGTGCAGAAACTTTTGGGCAATCTGGTGGCTTGGATTTTGGATGCCGTGGATTTTGCATACTGAGGATTTTGAAAGAGCTCAGACAAGTGGGCACTACAGTGCTCCCCACAAAATCAGGGCAGAACACAGCGTATGAATGTCACTGCCCCCTTCCTGTGCTGGCAGCAAAGGCAGGAAGTCGGCGAGTATTCTTTTCTCATATAAACTCTTGCTCGAGGATAAGGGCGATCAAGGACTATCATGACCAGATTCGATGGGTTTTGGATGATGCTCTCGGCCAAACATTGCAAAAGCCGAGTCGCATAGGGGTTTGCTCTGGGGCACGTACGTGCTGAAACTCTCGCGAATAAAGGCACCAAGTATCCGAAAGTTTTGCCACTACCGGTGACCGCGACCGCCACCAAGTCGTTGCCGGTCATGGCAATTGGCCAAGCCTGGGCCTGTGGGACACCGCATAAGGAGTGCCACTTATGCCACAGCTGAGAATGTGCCTAGCACCAGATCCGAACGACCAACCCACACCTGCCCCAAGAAGTGCCTTTCACAATTCCACATGGCTTGAAGGTCAGCACCCTAGTGCGCCGCCTTAGAGTTCAACAGCAGACAACAAAGAGACAGTGGGCAACAGAATAGCCAGGCGCGGAGACGCGAGTGCGTCAGGCCGGCGCACCTGTATGGGGGTGGGAATAGTGTGTCCTTGCGCCTTCATGACGTCCAGCAGCTCAGATGGGACACTCTCGGCTACGTCACTGAAGTTCTTCCACGATAACGCAGTAGTATTCTCTGAGAGGCCTGAGGCGGAGGCGGTTTCCTCTATTGGAGCATCATGTGCATCACCCGTCCCTGCCCGCCCTTGCTCCGCCGCCTCCTCCTCGTCCTCTTCGCGATCCTCCGCCTCCGCCTCCCTCCTCCTCCGCCGCCGCCTCCTCCTCTGCCCTCCTCCTCCTCCGCCTCCTCGTCCTCCTCTCCTTCCGCTTCGTTATATTCCTCCTCCTGCCCCGGATGCTTTGTTGCGTCCACTTCGTCTGCGTCGTCGTCGTCGTCGTCGTCGTCGTTGTCGTCGTCGTCATCGTCATCCAAGAAGTCCGGATCCAAGGTATATCCTTCCTCTATGTCGTCATCCTCTATGTCATCCACATTGTCCTCTTCCATATTCTGAGGGTTTTCCCGGTCGACATTCCCCCTTACCACACACCACATGAAAACCTCAAACATGTAGGAGAGAGCGAGTGCACCCTTCGCCAATTGAACATATCTTTCAAACGCAGCCAGAGTTCGAAGAGTACGGCGCCTGCGATCCTGCCCTGGTACAAAACACCAACAAGTCGACAGGAAATTTGCTTATCGTGTCTCAATGGTGGTTCTCCAGGCGTGAGCGCCCTTTGCTCGCAGCTGGCGCCAGGGCTTACGTTTGACGTGTTGCGTTCAGATTCTCCGCCAAGTGCACCAAGACCGTCTGACGATAACGCATGCTCCAACCATCCACTGAGCTGTGCTTGGCCTCCATCTTTTACTTTCGAAGCAGTCGATTTCGGAATCGATCTCGCGATTTCTTCTGTCTCGGCAATGTCGGCATTCGCTTCCGCCAGAAGCTCTGCGAAAGTCTTGCGTGACTTGACCTGCAGGCGTTGAATAAGGAGTCCGCAGTGGCAATTCAAAAGCCTCCGACGGTTTGCAAACACAGAGAAAAATATGAGAAGCTATGTTCGAAAAGCGATCACCTTGCGTTTCTTCCGAGCAGCTGTCTTCTCAGCCGATGGTTCTGACGGACGTTTCATCGTTTCACTATATCCTCAGCTAGCTTGTTTCGGTATATTTTTCTGAATACTTAGCCCAGTGGTTTGAGCCCTCAAAGCTGCATAACGCAAGGTTTTCGAAGCAAATTCGACGTCATTTCCCAATCATTTGCCGGCCAATCTTTTATCTTTCGCTTTCTTGCTTCTAGTGATACAAGTATCGATACAGTATGGGATATTCTTATAAATTCTAGATAGGGCTCTTCATTCTTGAGATCTTGACACTCCGACTCGACTGCATCGATCCGATGGTTCTCGACTTCCTGTTTCGCAGATCGAGAGAGTTTATTTTCCCCAACAGCGCGTGCTGTCCCCGACATAATAATCAAGAGCTCTAACGGACACACAACATTCGATTGAACATTTACAACACCTAGCTGGAAGTTCTTCGTCTTCCAGGTGCTGGAGAGTGGAGACTCGCTGGAATTGTCATGTTTACACCAGCGTCATCGCAACCTGCAAACTTCATATTGTACTCCTGTGTCACCCTCTAACTGAAATAGGATTGCTTTCATACTCACTAGACGTGTCGAACTCGCTTATTCCACCTGCAAGGTCATCCTGAAGCCCGCGTGAGCATACTGGCTTGACGGTATGAATGAAACATAACCACAACCGCAACTCCGAAGGATCCTCGCTGGAAGTATAAGACCGATGGCACTGCTATGAACGACAAGAGAAGAACACAACGAAATCTCGAGGTATCGAGCATGTTGCAGTGTTACACCTCAACCCCAAATATTGCTCGTCCTCTGCCATCATATTTTGAAGCTCAGTGAACTCGAAAACACTCTCCCGAAGTCCGTGACAGTCCTTTCGAGGTCCCAAGTATTATGGAGCATCGATCGACTTTCTATTTTTCAGAAAATCCCTAAGAATTTCATCGTGCACCTAGTTGACACATTTTCTGACGTGGATATGGCCGCTTGAACAACGCATGCAACAGATTCACGGACTTTTTGCGAACGACGCAGGGGATGGGTATCCGACGCAGCGTATCCCCTATGCTGCGAGACAATCGGCAATCTCCAAATAACTTTCTTGAGGGAAGACGGTCCACACCACAGCGCACACGCAGCGCAAATCCTGCAAAAAGTGCACCCGAGCTACGCTTTACATACGGTCCTGAAGAAGCCTATGCGGCAGCCTCTGCCACCCAGTCAAACTACCGGTAAATGCTCCAAGTGTCGTAAAAGTCGTGCCTAAGAGTTGGTGTGCACGTAAGAATGCATTCTACGCGCACTAAGGTTGCAGTTTGTGTACGAGTATAAATGTGTAAATTTGGCTGTGACGGCTACTAGAATGTTGAACACGACAGAGGCTGTGACTGAGCTCCAGATAGCAGACTCAGTAACTGGTGGATGACTATGGCCGTCCAGCAAAGAGCTTGCTCAATGAGTGGGGAGGGGGGGCGCTATGGTCGTGCAAGAGAGAGCGCATTCAGTGAGTGGTGGAGAGCTGTGGTCCTGATTACGTATTTGCTTGTTTCAGAGCGTGAAGGTGCTGGTGAAATAGCATGTGTGTAACAGAGCTTGTACGTAGTGACATCGACGGTGGTGTCAACGGGCATTTGCTCGTGAGCTGTTGTCCGGCACTGCCCATTTCTTCACTTACCACGGGTGGTCTACAGTTAATTAAGTGGATTCTCTCTCTCAGTACTTGCATATGACGGGACGAGTCCTTGTTTTTCAGAGCTGCACAGCGCGCGAAGGAGCTCATAGCACAGCGCGCGAACGAATACGCGGTTCGTTCCTTCGCGCGGAATCTCCGAGCTTTTCCGACGTTCTTTGTCCGTAACGATGAATATCTCTGGGGTCGAGTGGCTTTTGCTGTCAGAGAGTCAACTCAAATCCCTTACGAAGTAAGATAGCTTTGATATCAACAGTGGGCAGCCCATCATGTTGCTCCCTCATAGCGCAATTGTTCCAAGTAAACCCTGTCTTGTCTGAGGGGATCTTGCTGTTATTTCTTCTAGGAGGGTTTCGAAACTTCACGCGGTTGCAACAAACGCTAGATAATGCCACAAGCTTACTTGGACATCCGCCCTCATAGTGGATGGGAGAAGCTTTCAAAGTCCACTGCAGACATTCACTTCGATGATGTGATTTCTGAAAGTGGAAATGCGTGCGATGCAGGCAGGCACAAACATCTGCACATTCTGATATTCTGCATGCACGCCGCAGAAGCGTTCTCGAGGGCTTTGTTCTTTCTTTGAACGCCAAGCATCTGCTGGAGCTTTGAGTTTGTGGGTGTGCCAGGCCAAAAGTCCCCCGCCATGGGTTCTAAAGTGTATAATCGCGCTCGACAAGCACTGTTGGTGAGCTGCCTGGTCACCAGATGCTCGTAAACGCGCCCTCTCAGAAGAGCTTACTATCTGAGCGCTGCAGTATAAAGCACTGTTCATGAGCTTGCTGAATGCGGGATGCCGGCCAATACGCCTGCTTGATAGACCTAAATATTTGTACGCCATAAACAAGCGGATATGTCTGCACATACAGTACCTTACAATGTCCACCGACATCCAGGAGCGTTACTTCGCAGAGAGCCTGTGTCCTGTGCGTCGCCAAATCCTTGCGTCGTTGTTGTGATGGGGAGTGGTTCCTGCCTTTTAACAGGAAAATGAACGAGAAGCATGCGGCATATGCGGACGACTTGCAAGATTATCTGGAGGTTGAGCGGCAGCGATGTGCTGAGCAAGAGGATCGGGTTAGACTTCTCTTTTGGCACCTGTTCTTTATTTGCTGGATTTTGTCGCTGACACTTACAAGTCGCATTCAGCCTCAAGCTGTGGCCTTTTGCAGTGACCGCACTCACCCCAAAGGCTAGCATGCTTAAAAGATTGATACTGTGTGCATACGTGCGGTCACATTTCACGTTGGTGTTGAATAATCAACTGCATCGAACACCCACGAAGGCCGCTCCTGAAGAGCTCCTCGAGCATTGTGTCAGAGATGGGAAGAGGCTTGTGCTATATTCCTCAGAAGCTGAAAGTTTTCCGGAAGTTTTCAGGGGCAGAATTAGGTCTCAACAGTAGAATTATAAGCCTCAAAGTCGAGTTGTCATTGTGTGCGTCATCAATGTGACAAGAGGAATCACAACAGTAGTCGTGAACATCGGAATCGGGTTTTCATGAGAAATATCAGCAGGCAGTCATAAACGTCAGGAAAAAGGTGTCAAAATGAATGTCAACCATTTTGTAAGAGGGGCTCGGGAACATCCCAACCTGGGAATGGCTGGCAGGGAACATGTCAACACGGCATTGGCCTGTCTTATGATCAGGGTTGCCCTTAGAGCCCCGGCCGGGGATTTTTTCCTTTTGCCTTGAGTAAAATATAGGGATTCAAAATTTGCAAGTTCCACGTATTATCCATGCTATACTTAAATCGAAAAGTTGCAATTTTGGCTATCCTAGCGTATGGATGTTGGATCAAGAATTTTGAATTTCCCATCAGCAGATGAAGTCATAAGCTTTTGATCATCTGCTTATGCTACAAATTTATGGAGTGCGCGTGTTTGTTTCCTTCAGTTCACATGAAACTCTGATACAACTATTATCTACATCTATGATAGCGCAGTGCGAAAAGAACTGCATGCTGCCTTGCACCTGAAAGCCATATCGCCGGACCTTGACGTTTGATAAGATTGTTCTCAGCTTGAAATAAAATACCGATCATCCCAAGATGCGCCGCAGAAATTATCAGATTACTTTACTTCATACAAACAGGAATCTGTGGGGAAGTCATTTCCTGGACTGTACTGTGCGTTTCCAGTGTCTATGCTTCAGCGACACAAGGACACAGATGCCTGCTATAGAGTTGAAATTTTATTGTACACTTGGATTATTGAAGGCTCGGCAACTTGGATCACTACAGTCCACTCGCAGTCACGCGGTCATGGTTGCCTAAGTTTTGTTTTTGGATGTCGGAGTGCCAGATCGCTCAACTTGAATATGCATTAATGTACGAGAAACAAGCCCATCAGCAAACCCACCAGGTGTGGCCCCTCTCACCATCGGACAAAGAATTAACCCCATAACAAAATCCTGTTAACATCTGAGGTTCATCTCATATGCGAATCAACTATTGAATATTGACGCAGTAAGGAAAAGATCCTAGCAATTCATACCCCAACTCATCCCTGAGAGGGATAATTTTGGGTGCAGGAGCTTCAAAAGTGTATCGAAAGTAACGATACTTTGAAGGGGTCTAGTACCGCTTTGGAGAAGATGGTAAAGTATACGATGGCTGAAACTTCAGAGTTACGAGGTAAGCTCGAGCTGGAGCGAGCTCGTGGATCAATGATGACATTGCAAAGTGATAGTCGGGAAAATGAAATCAACCAAATCGCATCAGACCTTCGAATGTTGAGGATGAAAAGTGACAAAGACTCCGTTGCTGCGAAGATTGGTTTACAGCCAAACTCTACTATCTCCTACGGTGCAGCTGGACATTTCACATACCGTTGAAACTATAACTGTTTCATGAGCAACGAAATGCCGATAAGCTTACCACTTCAACGACCCTTGCACGAGTGGAGCCATCAAACAAATTGTGCATATTCAGATTCTTGAACAATTTGTTTGGGCGGCATCCGCGTAACCTAGCTACTCACCTGCACGCACATTTTTAGTCCTACCCAACCTACCTCATAGCTGATTGATACTCGTACCCGAGAGTATTTTGCATGCGTGTGATAGAGTTTGAGATGTACCATGCGACATATACTCGCGATTGTACTCGACAATTGTACACAATATGATTAAATGACAAATAGGTCGCCCACGCTTTGCTCTTGGGGGGGCGAGGGGGAACTTGGCAACCTGCCCCCCCTAGACTTCGTTTTCAGGTCTTGGCCAGCCCTGAATTTCTGCCTTGCGTGGTTGACGCCCCCCGCTCCCCCCCCCAACCCCTCACACAATGAGCCAGGCGCATTAGAGGGATTGGACCCCAGCCCGCCCCGCTCACCTCGATGGCATGCATCGGCGGGGTTTCGGACCCGTGCGGGGGCCAACGATGCCGGGGTGAGGGAGCCGCATGGGCATGGGGTAGTTGTAAAATAATTTTCAAATAATGTCATTTTCGACTAAATAATATATACTGCGCGCTGAGATCTGACTCAGCAAACGAGAGTGATGAATGAACATTTGAAAATACGTGAGATGTACGCGGGTCGTAGTATCGGGCGGTTGTCGTTAGCACAAGTATAAGGTTTCAGGTACTGCCAAATGATCGTGCACGTATGCGTATTTGGTGTGTAGTGGGTATCTGTGATGCGTACGTACGTTTTCGGTATTATTTTACGCCATGCGCAAAAGAGATACCAACGTGTTTCGGGACGATCAGCGCTATTCGGCATGTTAGGTGAGGCTTTGGCGATGGTGGCGTCACTAAGTATGGCTCACAACCGATCTCCTATTGTGTATGTAGGAGGCTACACTCCAGCTTCTTCACTTCTTTACACTTTCGGGCTTATCTATTACTAACTATTAAACGACCGCACGAGGTGTGATTTCGATACTACGGCGGTCAACTATCCGGAATATGATTTCGATATTCACTTCAAGTTATGCTTTCAATGTATGGTTTCAATACAAATATACAGCTGTTACGGTTTCGTACTTTTATGTTACTTTTCTCAGTTCAGTTCTCATCATCGAAACTGGTTACACTTAGAGTTCTTATACATTCATGAACTCCCTTCATAACTCAACTGTACTAAGTACTCCGTACAGCAGACTAGGCACCTCACATCAACATCATTCAGATTGTGCCAGGAGGCACGACGTACCTGCTGAGACACCCACAGTAGGGGGGGTCTGATTTCGATGAGAATAAGAGTAGCGAACTATTAGGGAAATTAGTGAGTGGATGTGACATTGCCTGAGCGAACAGTTGGGGAAAATAATCCGTGAGCTCAGAGGAGAGAATAAAGAGAGGCAACAGAGTTGGTCTCTCAGACTTGGACAGCAAATGATATAACTCTTGCTGTCTGGGTTTATGTTAAATAGTATATCTGAATATATGATATGATTCCTCAAGATAATAGAGGATAATAGTTTACTCCTGGGAATTCCCCTGGGACAATTTGGTATCTTAGGCGTGTGAGCGTCTTTTTAGCTCGCTCTAGCTCGCGCATGCACACTACGGACCTGCGGTTAAAACAACTTTCAACCTTCGTTGACGCTTCGAGTATGTTCTGTGGGCGAATTACGGTGCTGTTTGCAGCTTTTACGGGTTAGCGTCCTTGAGGCGGGGCCGTATTTGGCTGCGCATGCACACGTTTTTGGCCTATTTTTGGCTCGCTCGCGCTCGCTATTCTGATATTTGGACTCGTTCGCCGGTGCATGCACAGCCAATATTCGTGAGATATGCTTTGGTGGTACTCACATAATTGTTTCAAAGTCACAAGCGCATTTGCGTGTAATTTCTCAGCTGCGACGGCTGTATTTGGCTGTTTTGTGCGTGCATCGACCGGTTGTTTTGGCCTTTTATGCTGTGCATCGACAAAGTGAACTCTATGTACCGGTGCTGGGTAGCCTTGTGGACGGTTCGGAATGGGGTTGGGTGTTATTTTTGATACGGCAGAATATTAATTGCGGGCCGTTTTCTTGCCCAAGCTGCGATATTTCGACCTTTTGGACGTGCATCTACAGCGTTTTTGGCGTATTTTGTGCTGGAAACAGCACAGCAGCCTAGGGGAGAACGCTCCCGGCGGATAAAGAACGAACTCAATAATAGATAACATACGGGAATAAATACCCGGACAGACACAAGCAGAGTCACCGAGGATGACATACTGGATATGACACGTGACAGTACGAACATGTCACGGCGTCATTTCCCGCACACCACCTCATCAGAGGTGGCTCTACAGCTTGTGAATGTCACCACCCTAGCTACTAGAATGTACATCTAATGAGAATGTTAAAGTCTAGTGGCTAGCAGATCACAAGTGTAAAGAAAGTAACAAAGGATGCCGGATAAACACTCAGCTAGCAGCTCAAGCTCATACGGAGACATCTCTAAGGCAAATCCCTGCCGGCTAGTGGTCAGCAGCTAGATTCCGTGCCGCCTGTCTGTTTGCGGAAACAGATGAAAGAAAGAAATTATCAGCTGCCTGTCGGTTTAGCAAAGATAAGTTAAGCCACGATCCCGCGGTCTCTGCGTCTTAAGGATAACAATTGGGCTTTTGAGATTGAATGCTGCCCGCTAGTGGTCAAAAGAAATGTCAAAAATTCATCGGAGTAAAGAAGATTCCCGCTCCAGCTAGTGGTCGAAACACGGAAGTAAAAGCTCTGCCTGTCCGTTTAGAAATTATGATGAACCAGAAGAATAACCCCCATATGAGTCGCTGCTAGCACCACCAGACTCAGAGTCATAGTGGCTGTCAGAAATGTAATCGGAGTGCTCATCCTCGTCCTCGTGAGCACCACCAGAGTCGTGCTCCTCGTGATCGTCGGAGTGTGATTCGTAAGCCATATCGTAGTTGCCATTATTCAAAGTTGGCGGAAAAAATTCAGCTTCTGAAGCATCTAAAAGGCCGCCATAAGATTTTTGCATTTTGGGTGCATCGGCAAGCGCAAACTCGGTGGTGAAGTATTTCGGGGGGGAGAGAAGCTTTCCGACCTTTTTAGTGAATTTTTTATCGCAGTTTTACATAAATTCTGACCTCAAACACACTGGAATTCGGTTCGGAATAGCCTCTTTTTTATGAAATACTTGCTGTGGATCCACTCCCACCATACTTAAGCAGCCACCCTACTTAAGCAAGGAAAGTGCATGGACCTTCTTAGCTTATATCCTGGCTTCCAACAACTTTTGCACGACTTTTATGGGTTATCTACAATTTTTCTAGCCCTCACCAACCCATAGAACAGCCTCAAACAGCTTATTTCTTCAAAAAATATGTGTGCATTCACTCCTTTTTGGTCCATCAACAAGGAGTTTTGAGAGTGGATCGACTCCCTAGACTTCAATATTGGGCTTTAGACCGTGTTCTTACTTTATTACAGTACAACAAGTATGGATATTGTTTATTGATCTTAAACAGTTCCCGCCGTTCTACAGCCCTTTGGTGCTTCTTTTGGCTGGTGCATGTGCCCTTTTCAGCCCCAAAATCGCCCTTTTTGGCTCTTAGCAGACTGGCAAATGGTGATTTCTGGACAGTATCTCTGGTTTACTCTCAACCGTATATGAACTTTGCTGGGATATTTCTGGAGCTATGGGACCTTGCTGAGTTTTTTTGGTTGCAGCATCTTGACCTCAGCCCATACTTAGGCACTTAAAATCTGTGTCGCGGAGCCCTGGCGAAATTTTGAGAAAATGGACAAAAATGCAGCGAGGACTACTTTGACACCACTAGAGAGCCCCTTTCAACATTATTCTCAACTCCAATAGTGGTGCCAGCGACCTCAGCTGCAGGCAGCAAGTGTACAGTACAGCCCTTTTCTGGACTCCTTAACACTGTGTCTACTTTTATTCCCTGTTGAATAAAAGTAGACATTTTTCATCGATTTTTCGAACTTTATGGAACCGGCTGCAACTCTTCCTACCGAAACTAGACAACATGTTTCAACATTTTCTTCGCTAGATAGCTGCTTGCTGGACTCTTGCACTTTCTGGACTCTGTGGATATTTGAGCTCTATTTGCACCCAATATCCACGCGTATGCCGGAGTGTCACTGGTGTCGTCTGGAGGGTATAACCAGAGCCGCGAAGTACCGAGCTGTACGTGTTCGTGTTGACCGATTCGTGGAGGAGTTTGTCTGCCTAGAGTGTGTACAGACTTTCTGGCTTGACCTTCTACCTCGCCAATACCAGTCTGGGCCACCATATCACTGCACCTGGGAACTACGTTAGAGCCCCCTCCACGAGTATGACGACCTTATTGGTGGAACAAGCCACAATTCTTCCTGCTGAAACTGGACAACCTACTGCAATATTTTCTGCATCAACTGGCAGCTTCCTGGACTTGTAGCTCTTCCGCTGCAACCTTAAAGCTGCACCCCTCATATTCTGGTGAGCCACGGTGACCACCAGCATATGGCCATACCCTTTGGTATTGGCGACACGTACAACCGACAGTGGTGGAAACAGGGCTTTGGCAAGTGGGTCTACCCTCCTGGACCTCTTCAGCAACCTGGTATTTCAATTGGCGGCTTCCCTCCTTCCCCTTCAGTGTCCCCCACTACGTCGGACGACGAAGAGGACCCGTTCACACTTCCTGAGGGTTTCCACTTCCTGAGGGTTACCGTTACCTCAACTTCCACAACAGAACTAGCCTGCCTACTTCCAGATATGCAGCCGCCCTACGACCCATACGCCGTACCCCCGTCTCCATTCACCTTTCCACCCTCACTTGTTGTTGGCTTCTTTCCACCCTCCACCACCGGACCTGCAGTACTCATGGCCCCGGGACAGCCCAGTCCCCTGCCATATCAACCACCTCAGGTCCCCCTCGCAGACCCCCGCCTTACTCCACTCAGCCCTTACCCACAGCCACATCCCTCAGGAACCGTCCCGGTGTACCACACCCCAGCAGCAGTTCCTGGACCGGTCCCCGCTGTGTCACGGACCTGGTCTGGGGGTTTCCCCTTCGGGGGGGTTCCCTCCCCTTACGCCCCTGCACTTCACTCCCCGGCTCAGACGCTGCCAGGGACTCTCTGCTAGGAGTGCTGAGGAGGCGGCACGCTGGCTGGCGTATCGTCGGCAGGAAGAGGCGGCGGTGCTGGCAGCGTCAGGCTTGCAGGTGGGAGCTCAGGCCACCTATGGTGCTGGAGGGGTGCTCGCAGAGCGCCCCGGCACGGGCTACCCAGCAGGGGCCTTTCATACCACTGGAGGGGTGCACGCAGAGCACCCCGATGAGGGCTTCCCTGCAGGGGCCCACGCGACGAACGCTGGAGGGGTACAGGAGGATGAGCCGGAGGAGGAGCCTGTCGCAGACAATCCCTGCCCTCACGATGAGTACCTGAGAGCAGGGGGGCACAGTGACGTAGACCCCGACAACCCATTTGGCCGTAGTGCTGGCGAGGAGTCTGCGTATGAGTCGACGAGGCGGACCCCAACGACTACGACGAGTATCTGCGGGCGGGGGGCCACAGTGACGTGGACCCCAACGATCCGTACGGGGAAGGGCAGCGCTGAGACGAGGTAGATGACGACGAGGAGGAGCAGGAGGAGCTGGTCGTCTCCATCACTGCGTCAGCCTCAGCGCAGCGCGTTGTCACTGTTGGCGTGGACGAGACGTCCGCAGCACCGCCACAACCGCCTGAAGTGTTCGTCTCGAACAACGCAGGGCGTCGGCGGTCTCGTCGTTCGTCAGGACCGGGGAGCTGGGACGAGCGCAACCTACCTTTCCGCGAGGAGTCCGACTCCAATTCTGGCGGGGGCTCTTCGTCCGCCTCGCAGACGTCCTCGTCGAGGTCA